>JAOTOL010001580.1:422500-427500 GCA_034440575.1 Imbricaverruca yamaguchii
TACTGAGCCATTCTGCACCTCGTTGGAGCATGGATCGTGGGCGACCGCCTACGGAGACCCCCTGTCACGCGAGCTGCTCCTCACTGTGACCAGAGCACTTACAGCAGTTCAACCAACGACTGAGCAGCGATGACGATGACGCACCATCTGGGTAGTGTGGGCGTCGGATGAAGACGCCGTGTCAGCCCACTCTAAGCGTACAAAAAAAAAAACAGTGTATGAAGTAAAGGAATGAATTATATATGTATATATATGCATATATACATGTATATATACATATATGTATATATATGTATATATATACTATATATATATATATATATATATATATATATATATATATATATATATATATATATATATATATATATATATATATATATGATCTCACATATGACATCATATGTGAGATCGGTATTACCATGACCGATGACGTGCCACCATACCTCATTGACGAGGAACAATTTATCTCTAAGTGCAACTATTTTTTTCGGTGCCGAAGCACATGAATATCAGCGGTGCAGCATTACGCCTGACGCCGACGATAGGTGCTACTCATCAGAGCGACCTAACCGACTACTTCTGAGGGGCCAATTCCATCGCCATAAACCGTAAAAGTTACACGCCTACCCATACAAGAACGATTAACTACTGCTGTCAAGAGCGACCGCGTCCCACACCTCAAAACCACCTGAAGTTCCATATCGCTCATCAATGACCAAAGAATAAACTTATGAATATTTGAGAGTGGTGCAAATAGTCGCAGCCAAGGCTGCCTCTCAGGAAGCCTAAAATACTTTAAATCGAAGAAGAAACTTTTAGATTTTTATCACGCAAGACCAGAAGTATTCCGCGCGTGAAGCGCGCTGAAAGATGTCTCAATCTCATCACATTATTCGGTGTGTGTGTGTGTGTGTGTCGGGGTAGGCCCGGTCAATAGCCGACAGAGGCCGCGGCAGACCACGTGACTGGGAGCACTGCCTCGCCTACTGGTTATCCGCCAGCACATGCCGCAGAAAACGCCAGCTGGTCAGCCGCTAAAACTGCCAGCTGCGGGCGGTCAGCTGTTGAGATGGCATCATCGATCACTTCGTGACTTCATGGTTCTCAGCCAGAACGGTCGTCAGGCAACTGTGCCCGTGGAGTGAAGCCGCGGCTGGGCGATAGGCATAGGGACAGGCAACGGCAATCGTGGGAACCGGGAATTGGTTAAGTTGTGCCGACCGTTCCGACAGAGGGGCGCCAAGACAATCACACCAGCATGCATGGGAGGCAATAAGCTGGTGGTGGCCAGAGCATATTGGACAGCCCACATGGACGCCTGCACGATGCAGCATAGTGGTGACCAGCTGGAACTGGGCGCGGTATCAGGTGACACTGGAACTGGGCTTGGTATCAGGCGACACTGGAACAAGTGGTGGTCAGCTGGAATTGGGCGCGGTATCAGGCGACACTGGAACAAGCGACGCCGGAGAGTGTCGTAGAAGGTGGATATAGAGGAGAAGTGGAGGTGAACGAGGCGGATGAGGAGGCGGAGAATGAGGAGGAAGAATATGAGGAAGAGGAGGGTGAGGAGGAGGAAGGGGAGCATAACGTAGCGCTGAAGTCCAGTCGGGTGCAGCATGACATCTCCAGTCTGGCCCAGAGTGATTAATGACGGATAGTCGGCTGAGCCACCTTGGTGCCGGCAGAGAACAATGCTAGCCGTCAGCCGGCCTCGCGAGCATCCGACTCTGCTGCGCGGAGGTGCCACAGTAAATATAGCCCGTTTGAACACGCGGGGAGGGTACGCTGCCAAGTGAGATCAGACGATGCTCCGACGGTGGCAGACACTGCAGCGGCGCCGTGTCTGTCAGACACAGTTCAGGACGTCTGGTGGCCTGACCTGACCTGGGTCTGGTGAGGTCACCAGACAGTTGTTGGTTGGTTATTTGGGCTTAGGGGCGCATCTCACCAGACAGTGGCTCCATTGACAGGGTCAAGACTCATTCTAATGTTTCAACGAACGGCGAGGGTGTGCCAACTGGGGAAGATCCAGGAGCTTTTGTCGGGAATACCTGTTCTGATGGGGAGCCATTTTTCGTGAAGGATACACCCTTTTTTAACCTGAGCGGAGGCTCCAGCTGATCAACTCGTTGACTCGAGCATCCTAAAGGTGCGCCTTTTCCGAGCCGAAGAAGCGCCACATCTCCGTTGGCAGATAGGACACACATCTCCAACTTCCCCCGTGGATCCGCCACTGGTGTTAACGTGTAGCTGAGATTGCTAGCGGAAACAGGAGAACCAACTCCTCTTGGAGCCAGATAGATATCCTAACTGAATGCAGCCAACATATCTTTTTCTCTCCCAACCAAAAGAGAGCATTTCCTACCTATGCAATTGCGAATGCAAACAACCCCCTCCATCTTCTGCTCACCAAGTCGTGTCCCAATAAACCAGCCAAGATTTCGCAGCTTGCAAAGTTAGCCAAAAACCGACCGGCTGTCCGCCCCCGCTTGTTCTACCCCCTTCAATGCAGGCTGGATCGGCCAGTGACTGATTCTGGTAGCGTGGGTGTTCACACAACCTGGCGGCTGCCCTATCGATTCCCGACAATCATATTATTCAGTTTCGCGGTATTAAAAATGGCCGCACTCTATCAATCTCAAACTGATTGTTACGCACATTCATTGACCACGCCGCAGCGCCTAGTCTAGCACGCTAATTGGGGACGGGGGATCTTTCTAGTGATCCACAAATTTGATAAGCTTTGGAGGATAAATTTGCAGGTCTCTGTCGCATTTTCAATTTCATGCATAATGTTTTCGCCCGACGAAAAACACCTGAAATGTGTATCAGCGCGTCCGAAGCTCTGGAAGTCGAAGCGAAGTCAATCATCGATCACCACAGCTAGCCAGTCGCACTGAGCTCACCTGTGAGACGGCGTGCGGCAGACGCAGTCGTGGGCGAAGGAGCCGGGGGAGGGGCAGAGGTAACGAGCTCACCTGCTAGACAGTGTGCGGTAAACACAGTCGTGAACGAAGGAACCGGGGTAGGGGGCAGAGGTGACGACGGCCCCCCCCCCCCAACATTGGATGCGAACTCAATCGAGACCGGGTGAACGGGGTAGATATGCTGGGGTAGATACCTTCTTTAGATATTGTGATATAGTGATACATTAATCCTGTCTCTTCTGTCAGATCCTCACACCCCGTCTCGAGGGGGGGGGTCGATAGAGATCCCTCTAATCTCCAAACTAAGCGTTACACGAAAACGAATAGGTGTCATCGGAAAGCGCTCGACGAGTAGGGCCAGACACCGCTTCAATGTTTTCCCCCAAACAAAGTGACGTCACTATGGGCCCTAGACTTTCACGACTTACATTATGTTTGTGGCTCTGGGGGGTTCATTTTGATGGAGATTTGAAAGAGAAAAAATATTTGGAATCAGAAAAGGAAAGCGAAATCGACCAGGTCAATGAAATTTTAACCACCAGAAATCAAATGTTTTATGAAATTTCAAAATTTTGCGTGTTCAAGTTTTCTTTAATTTTCCTTTTCTAATGGGTAGGGCTGACTAAAAAACGTTCTAAGTCAACTTGCCATAATAAAAGAATGCTTACTTTAGCCAGAATATTATATTTGAACTTCAATAGGCGAATATGCAAAATTAATAAGCAATCAAAAACGAGAAAAAAATGCAAAATTGCTCTCGTACGTTTTGTTGCATCTCTAAAGAAAAGGCAACGGTGAAAGTTTCATTAAAATATCTTTATCCGTTACAGCGTGACGACTGGCTTAACGTTTTTTTGGAGGTGACCTCACTTATTTTACCTTAACTAGCTCGTTGACCCCAGATGACTGGACTTCAAAATTTTGACAAAACATGTCAAATTGATGTGGGGCAGGATATACCAAATGTCGGCGCGCTGCCGCGCATCGTTCTTTCACTATCCGCGGAAAACCTTATGGTGTCGTCAACGACACCCTCGAGACAACGCGGGTTAAGGTACTTCACTATCTTTATTTCTGGTATTATACTATCTTCCCCATATCGGCTTAACTAAGATGTGCCCCTGAGGATCTTTTTTCAGCCACAACACTTTATGACTTTATCACCGTATGACGAGCTTAGGTACACCCTATAGCATTGAACATACGGGTATGATGGAAAGAACCGACTTCAAAATGTCCCCCCTGCAACTTAGGGACCGTTTCTGCACCACTGGACGCAGCCTTGACTATGTCTGAGCAATTACAGCTTGCAGTGATTCATGTCCGTGAGTGACGTGAGCTTAGTGGTTTATTTATTCATGCATTATGTCACGTAAGCTACAAGCATCTAATACACGCACATGAATATCTAAAGTCAAGGAGCTAAAAGCACGGGAATTATAATTTACATGTAAGAAGTGTACATCATAACGAGTGCAAGCGCACACGTGCCCACAGAAGAAAGTTACCAAAACTGTCACTGCTATAAGCGCACTTGAGATATACAGTGATCTGGTCGATCAGTTAAAGTGATATAGCGACATCAAGAGTAAATCTAAACTGATGCTTCGAGTATCAAAGAATGAAAACATGATACAAAATACTTCAAATAAGTACTAGTACATAACACAAAAAATGCGAAATACATTTAAGAACACAATGAGGACATCCAAATGCCAATAAAACTAACCTAAAAAGCCTAACATCTGCAACTGAACTTAAAACTTAAAACAGAATACCGTAGCACCCTAATAATACCAAAACCAAATCCCTAGGTATTTCTACCGTTATACTTACCACACGTCCGAATTCTTCCAAATTGGTCATGGAACATGTGGCATGAGAAGCCGGAGGAAATGAAAGAGTTTTGGTGACTCTGTCCGTGTGCAAAAAGACCGCGCTTGGCAATTTCCATTCGGGAGAACGGCATATGCGAAGGAGTCTGAGATCATACAGATCTGGGTGGGATGTGGAGGTTTGTCGACTCAGTAAAGATAGTTAATTTATTTTGCATGCCAGAATTTTACA
>JAOTOL010001580.1:432500-702500 GCA_034440575.1 Imbricaverruca yamaguchii
CACCCCTGCACAAAAGTGGTAACACAAACGACCCACACAACTACAGGCCAATATCGGTATTGCCAGCGGTCGAAAAACTCTGTGAGCGTGTCGTGTGTACACAGCTGATCTGACTAGTCATCATCTGCTGTGCCCGGAACAGTACGGCTTCCAGCCCGGCCTGTTACCGAGATGGCTCTGCTAGACACGATCACCCACGCTACCCTCAAAATCGACCAAGGCGAGATCACTCCATTGGTTGCAGCTGTCACCTCAAAGGCATTCGACAGCGTCGAGCACAATCGCCTCATGGACAAGCTGTGCACTGGTCAGATCAGCCACGTGCCGGGCTGCACCTGGCAATGCCAATCATCGGAAATCCCATTACGCTTTAACCAGAGCCGTCTTTCCTGTCGAATCATCCCACCCCGTCTCGGGGGGGGCGGTTGAAGACCCCCCTCTAAAATCCAAACTAAGGATCGCACGAAAACGAAAAAGGTGTCATCGGAAAGCGCTCGACGAGTAGGGTCCGGGTCCACCACTCAAAATACATTTCCCTAAAAGTGACGTCACCAGGGGGGCTAGATTTTCACGACTTTTCACCACTTACTTTATGCTTTTTACTCTGGGGATTTCATTTTGGGGGGATATATGAAAAAAAAAATTACTTGGAATGAGAGAAGGACAGCGAAATCGACGAGGGCTACATTTTTTTGCCCCCAAAAAAAACCTCCTTTTTATTTCAAAATTTTGAGTTTTCAAGTTTTCTTTAATTTTCCTTTTCCAATTGGTAGAGCAGACCGAAAAATGTTGTTAGAAGTCAACTTACCCTAATAAAAAGTGCTTACTTTAGCCAGAATCCTGTGTTTGAACTGCAATATGGCAAATACGCAAAATTTATGTGTAGTCAAAAACGAAAAAAAAATTCAACAGGTACGTTTTGTTGCATCCGTAAAGATAAGCAAATGCTGAAAGTTTCATTAAAATATCTGTATCCGTTAAAGCGTGACGACTGGTTGAACTCTTTTGGAGGTGACCTCACTTGACCTTGAATAACTCGTTGACTCTAGATGACCTGACCTAGAAATTTTAAGTCAGCATGTCAAATTGATGTTGGAAAAGGTATGCCAAATTTGGGCGCGCTATCGCGCGCCGTTCATCGTCCGCTATCCGCGAAAAACCTGAGGGGGGCGGTTGAAGACTCCCCCGAGACGGAACGGGTTAATCTGAACTTTGTCTATGGTACGGCGTCAACTCCGCATGGTTCCGAGCGTGGCTTGAGGACTGTACGCAAACGGCCAACTCCGCCCTCTGTTGGTAACACATGGTGTGGTGCAGGGCTGGATCCTGGGCCCGGTCATGCTCCTAATATTCTCCAATGGCCTCCCACAACATATCCCACACGGAAAAATTGTTATGTATGCCGATGATGTACAGTTCCTCGACTCCGGGAAGAGAAACGAAATCACAGCCATTAGCCAACGATTGAATAAATCACTGTCAGTCGCCCTTAACTGGTTCATCCAGAATCAACTAAAAGTAAATATCTCCAAAACTGAGATTGTTGTTTTCCATTGTTCTAGACAGCATACGCCTGTGGAATTATCTGTTCGTCTGGGGCAGTAGAAAATAGTACCCACAAAGTCTGTGAAATTACTTGGTGTGAAAATTGACTCACACCTGTCCTGAGATGTGCATGTATCTTCTGTTGTGCGTCGGTGTAACCGCATACTCATTGAACTCGCTAGACTGCGTCATAAGTTTTTTTTTCGAATTGCGAGACGGGTGCACTCGTGTTCACCCACATAAGATACTGTGTGTCTGTCTGGGGAGGTTGTAGCAGGGCCCAGAAACGACTCGTTCAAAAATGCATCAACTTTGGTGCAAGATTGTCGCCAGTTTGCATGACCGAGATCGTGTGTTGCCAACGTTGAAAGAACTAGGATGGATGAAATTCGACGACTTCATATCCGAGGCAGATGCTCACTCAGTTTTCAAAATTATGAGCGAGTCCACTGGCTCAAAACTCATTCGCGGTCAACTTAACTGTCGCTCAACTGTGTCGCATCGGAGCACCAGAGCCACGGCTAACGGTGAGCTCCAGGCACCGCGATGCCGCACATAATTTGCGCGCCGCTCCTTCATACCGAGAGCTTGCTAAACATGGAACAATCTGCCTCCAGATGTGAGGAATTCAGGTGGTTACAGTGTTTTCAGGTGGAGGCTTTCGGTCATGCTGCGCATGTCCGGGCTCTAATCTTCGTATATGCTCTAATTCCTAGTGGTCCGGTGTTATGAGTGTATGATCATGACGAAGGTTTGTGCGGCACATTGGTGCACGTGTAACGGAAACTGAAAATCCCTGCTCGGGAGGATCGGAAAATGCATTACATTACATTACAATACATCACCCACCTTTGTGTATGTGGTACAGACCAGAAAATAGCGATGGCTCGCTAGGAAACAATGCATATTATACTGGAGTAGACGCGAGCCTCCAAAGCGGATGACATTTTTCAAGGATTGCTCACGTGTCTCTACTGGAATAGGTTCCCTCGAGCCCTAAGATGTATTATTGGTATGGTCGCATCTATGCATATGGCCTCTAACTAACCGCTGGTTCACTCTTGTGTTGTGTCTCTGACGAGATCTTCACTGGGAACTGGAGCCTTCGGAGGTAGAGGCATGCGGGACATACCGTTGAAAGACTTGTTGATCCCATTATCTAAATAATGCAATGTGAGACGACGAAGGAGGACTCGATGGAAATGGTTTGAACAGGGGATGACGCGCTAACTAACCAACCAGGGTCTGTGGAGAACCTGCAGGGAACGGTCTAGACCTGGTCGCAGGGGGTAAGAAGATTCACATAAAGGTGATCAGCCGGTGAGATGGCGGAGTCGATGTAGAGATGGTCGGACCAAACACAGAGGGGAAAACAGACCGAGACATGATATAGCTGAGCGAAAAGGTGACTGGGTATCCGAAGAGACGGCTACACAAGCCGTGGAGGGGGTGACGATATGATTGGAGAGACGGAGAGGAAACCATACAGCCCACGGAGAGATGGTTGGCCGACCCATGATGCGGTGGTTGGACAGACGAAGAGGAGACTGCACATCACACGGGAGGCGGCTGCACGACCCATGGTGAGGTGGCTGGACAGACGGAGAGGTGGTTGGACATCTTGAAATAAGTAGTCTTGCTTGTTGGTGGACAGTAGTCTGGCTTCCTCGGATGGAGTCCCGCAGCCACCAATGAACCCGGTCCGCCCTCCACTTCCTTAATGAAAGAGTGCCTGGCAGAGGTCTTGGCTGAGAGAGGTGGTTGGACGACGCTCGGAGCAGTCGACGGACGGCTAACCTGGCTGAGAGACCCTCGGAGCAGTGAACGGAAGGCTAACCTGGCTGAGAGATCCTCGGAGCAGTGAACGGAAGGCTAACCTGGCTGAGAGATCCTCGGAGCAGTCGACGGACGGCTAACCTGGCTAAGAGACCCTCGGAGCAGTTGACAGACGGCTAACCTGGCTAAGAGACCCTCGGAGCAGTCAACGGAAGGCTAATATGGCTGAGAGACCCTCAGAGCAGTCGACAGACGGCCAGCCTGGCTGAGAGACCTTCGGAGCAGTTGACAGACGGCTAACCTGGCTGAGAGACCCTCGGAGCAGTCAACGGAAGGCTAATATGGCTGAGAGACCCTCAGAGCAGTCGACAGACGGCTAACCTGGCTGAGCGACCCTCGGAGCAGTCAACGGACGACTAGCCCGGCTACCGGCCACATCGGCCGCGCCTCTGCAACACGCCTTCTGACATGCTCGGCCTCCATTTGTAACTGCGCCGTTGACGGGCGGGGGCGCGTGGGAACGCTGCCACGCTGGCAACGCTGGCACTGGGCCGCTCTGCCAAACCAATCTCTGGCTGGCCAGCGCAATAACAAATAGCTAATTATTGAAGCTGACGATGCATGAACAGGAATTGGTTAGATGTCGTTGGTTGCGGAGAGTGGGAAAGCAGGTGAGATTGGACTATTGGAATTGGGTGAGAGTGATATTGGTACTCGGTACTCTTTGCAAAACTTGTTGTTACGATGTAGAGGGCGGAGGCCACGGACACCATGGTTATGACCACGTGCACACCTTTTGAAGCTGATATGCTGCCTGGAATTCCCAAGACGCAGACTTTCTTCAGGCGTGTGAAAGTAGCCATTTGCTAATTTTTAGCTGATGCACTGGGAAATGCACTGGAAAATGCTCTGGAACCCCATGATAGCTGGGAATGAACCGTAGCGATACACTCAAATCACAGCGGTGCTTTGGTTGACATTGAAGCACAAAAGCAATTTGCAGCATTCCCCGACAGGTGTGCACAAATCTGGCAGACCAACACCACGCATCCCGTGATTTACGCCAGAATGTGTTGACTATATTTTAATGCCAGCAAATTTGCCCGGATGTTCGGAGTTCATCTGGCACGCGTCGTCAAGCTCCCGTTTCGCCAAACGCAACACCTCGCCGACCCCGTTGCAGTGGTACGATAACTGTCTCAAAATTTGTGAGGGACATTTTGAATTCGATTATTTTCATTAAAAAAATAAACATAGGACCAATGCTTAGCGCGTCCGAAGTTGTGGGGTTGCCCCCTGACACCCCCTGGCTCCCTCGCCCTTTCCTGGTTGTCGCCATGGAACAGCAGCACTGGCGAGCAGGTTCTCGCGCCGTTCGTCGGCACCGCCAGAGCCCACTAATAGAACCGAGGCCGGCTGGAGCCAGCCGCCAGTCCGGAAGCGGTTCGTCAGTTGGCTCGCCGGTGTGCCAGCTGTTGCTCTCGCGTCCAGCTGTGTGCGTAAACAGGGGCGGCTGTGATTGGTGCGACGTCGCAGGCGTGCGCCGGAGCTGAACACGCACAGCAGCCAGCTAGTGGCCTGCCGGCTGGCTAGACACGTGTGAAAATGTCTAACAGGGAGTGGGTGGTCAGCCGAGCACAACCTGGCGGGGGCGGAGATGAACACAACCTGGCATAGAGCGAGGCTGAACACAACCTGGTGGAGAGCGGAGCTGAACACAACCTGGCGGGAGCTGAGCTGAACACAACCTGGTGGAGAGCGGAGCTGAACACAACCTGGCGGGAGCTGAGCTGAACACAACCTGGCATAGAGCGGAGCTGAACACAACCTGGCGGGAGCTGAGCTGAACACAATCTGGTGGAGAGCGGAGCTGAACACAACCTAGCAGAGAGCGGAGCTGAACACAACCTACCAGAGAGCGAAGCTGAGCACAACTAGGTGGAGAGCGGAGTTGAACACAACCTGGCGGTGGCGAGCTGAACACAATCTGACGGGAGCGAACCTGAACACCACATGACAGGAGTTGAGCTTATTACACCTTAGCGGGAGCGGAACTAAACACTACCTTAACAGAGAGCACATCAGCCGAACACAGCATGACAGAGAGTAGCTGGTCAGTTTAACATGCCTAGCTGGGAGCGCCTGGTCAGCTGAACACGCCCAGATGGGGAGGGCTGGTCAGCCGAACACAACCTGGCGGGAAGCGGCTGATCAAGCTGGCTAGATCAACATAGATGTAACGACCAGCTCGAATGTTCTCTGCTGGCTCAACGGCTGGTGCTATCTGACGACATCTACCGGAGTGATTCAAAACAAACTGCGAATCCTCCCACAGCAATTCACCCTGGAATCGGTACGCCTTTCGAATGCAGTATCGAGATTCAGCTGAAGCGCATATTGTGGGAACCGGGGGGTCTCCAGTTCGACATTTGGCTGCATCTTTGATAATTCTTCCCCCGCAGCAAATCAGCGCGCGACTACCTCGGACCCCACTCCGTCAGGCATGACACGGCGAGCGATCTGTGGAATGGGCCGATTATCCGGGTCAGTACGGTCTGGATGGACGGTCGGTATCCGCTAGCTATGACCTGCACCGACCTCGGTGCAGGTCCGGGGTCGACGCACATCCCTCTCCCGGCGGACTTTCCGTACGGTCAGGCATTGGCGCACCTGACGGCCATTCGGTGGTCACTTAACCCGGGGTTATAATCGATGGCAGACGCTTGGCCGGCAGCTGGCCTGTCGTCGGCCCCGACGCCGGGCGTGGGTCGGTGCCGACACGGCCTGGCCGGCTGCCACGTGGCGGTATGGGCTGTCGCAGTCGGTGCGGCCGCCGTACTCGGCTGAACACGCCCCAGCGGGAACACCGCACACGCCCGCCACTGTTGTTGGCGACTGTTTGCTCTTGGCGTGCTCAAGAAACAGCTGAAGTCCAAACAGCAGCATTAATTGAACAGTGAAATCAAGTCGATATAAATTTAGGCATGACAGAAAAGCAGCCTTTAGGAGGATGAAGGCGCATGCAAGGCACACAAAAACATTTCATTATCATAGACATTTTGGCAATGGCTGCAGGTCCTCCCTTTAACATCTAGGCTACGCTTCCACGGCAAAATGCTTCCGACGTGCTCTCAGAACAGTTTCCGACCATTAGCGTGAAATCAGTTCAGGCTCATTACCCACTCTCCCCTGCATCTCCTTCGTCGACTAAGTCATTGTCCCTAATGAAGAAAACAGCCTTACCTTTGGAACGCTTCCATGCCCCGGCCCCGGTTATAGTGCACACCCATACTGAGGTCATAGGATGCCAACAGCAGGCAATAAGGCCCCAGCAGCAGGCTCACATTAACAGCCACTGCTGCTGACGAAACACCTAATTTAAGACCGCATGTGTCAGGGCAAGTGGGATCGGTACCTAATCTTGGCAGGTTCTTTACATTCAGCGCCATGGGAAATATGCTGTTTATTTCGCTTAAGGGATGGGTGTGGGGGCGGCGAACCACCGGCCCCGCCGCCTGTGATAGCTCCGCTTCCAGCAACATCCCGCCCACGATATTTCACATCCCGAAGTAGCATCGCGCGGGTTTACAGCCCACTATAATAGTGCTTCGGCTGTGAGGCCTGTGTATCGCGCGACCTCTCCGAGATGCTCCTAAAGCCGTCCCTGTCGGCACGGCCTAGCGAACCGGGTCGGAACTGCATGGCTCGGGTCGTCACTCACTCAGAGCAATGAGCGGCTCCGTGTGGATCCTGCAGAGGAGATCATGATGCATGGTGGTGGACAATTGGGGCGACGAGTTGTCCGTGCCACCATCCCGACTGCAGACGCCGCCGAGAGGATGAGGTGTCCGTGCCACCATCCCGACTGCAGACGCCGCCGAGTGGGTGAGGTGTCCGTGCCACCATCCCGACTGCAGACTCCGCCGAGAGGATGAGGTGCCCGTGCCACCATCCCGACTGCAGACGCCGCCGAGAGGAAGAGGTGTCCGTGCCACCATCCCGACTGCAGACGCCGCCGAGAGGAAGAGGTATCCGTGCCACCATCCCGACTGCAGACGCCGCCGAGTGGGTGAGGTGTCCGTGCCACCATCCCGACTGCAGACGCCGCCGAGTGGAAGAGGTATCCGTGCCACCATTCCGACTGCAAACGCCGCCGAGAGGACGCCGACCCGGCCCGAAACCGCACTGGGAAGATATTCCTGGCCCCACAGGTCACTAAACCGACACCTGCCCCGCCTGCAGATCTTAATGAGACTGTACCCGCCTCTGTATCAGACCTCACTCAATCCGGCAAAAGACACGTTGGACGGGCGGCCGCGGCTTCAGTGTGATTTACCTTGCAGCAGCTTTTTCAGTTTGGTGGCATGCACTGATGTCTCGGTACCGCTTTGTGTTGCCACATTGGCCTGCCCATCTACCGACCGAAAGGTTGCGGGTTCGAGTCCCGCCTGTCGCTACTCTTTGCTCGCAACCAATCGGTGTGAAAAATTGGTGACGCTACGTGGCAGAACGGTTCACACGTCTCGAGACCAATGGCCACCACCAGAACAGCAGCATGGGAAGAAACTAATTCCCGGCTGAGCTCAGATTCAGTATAAACTGCCAAGGTAGAGAATCGGACAGGAAGCCGATCTTCAGGAACCACGACAAGGAATGAGCCTAGTTTTTTGGCGTCACAACGGTCGAACGAGAACTGCAGGAGCTTAGCCAGTAAAAAAGGAACGACGGAGGAGAGGATATCGCGCCACCATTGCTCACAGACATTGGACTTCGGACTCCATGGTACATTCGGCAAAACTGCTATTTATATATGATTCACATAGTTTGGAGGTCAGCTTCACCACCGGCTACATGGCTGGTGCGCGCCACACAACAGCCCGGGGCTATCGTGGGGCGGGACAAAACCTCGCCGGGAAGGCGGCGATGTCTTGACCCGGTCAAGATCGGCCGGTGGCAAGCGGCCAGGCGGGCTCACAATGAGGAACAAGTCACACGGTTAAGGGGAACTTTAAGCCCCGCTTCGAGCCTCGAAGCCGCCATCCGTGCTGCAGGTCCCAGGTCCAGCCGATAGATAGCATGAAAAACTGGTGACACCAACCAGCCATACTGTGTGTTGAAAGAATCAGCAATGCGACAGGAGACGTGCATCTCGGAATAAATCAGGGATGCTTAAGTGAAATTTATCTGGGTTAGACGGAGCTTGTTTTTTTTGTCTCTGTTTTTGTTTTGTTTTACAACTTGCATCTGAATGCTTGCTGGTAGGCATTGCGATTCAGACCTGTGTGCTAAGGAGAGGTTGTTTGGTGAACTTTGACACCACCATCCAATCGGGATGTTCCACTTCAAAGCCTACGTTAAACCGGGAAATTAACATACCACATGTTCGACACGGCTAACGCGCGCTTTAGCAGCAGCTAGATACGAACGCTGGATGAAGCTGAAAGTTTGAACTAGAAAACGCCGGGATGCTGTGTCCCTTGGAATATATATTAGCCTTAGCCGGCAATACAGAAATGTCCCCGAAGGTGGCTTGTGTGTTTCATAACTACACATATGTCGCTACCCCCACCCATCTCCCATCTTCCTTCAAACATTTTCATCCAATCCTGCCACAATGGTGAGGCTGAGGAGGAGGTAAAAGCGCTAAGGAAGGAAACAAAACGATATCGAAACGGAAAAGAATGGCCCGCCGGAACGAATTGGCACACCTAATGTGAACATCAGTGCCAGCTCAAGCCGGACCGCTCAGCATCGGTCTTCCAGTCTCCTGTAGTGCACCCAAAAATGTCAACTCCTGCTGGTTTTCATCCTTCCTCTCATGTTTTCGATGACCCTCTCTCTTTCTCTCTTCCTCTACCTTACCCCTCTTACTCTCTCACTAACATCTTCAACTCTCTCCCTCTCTCCTCCTATCTCACTCCCATCTTACTCTCTAACACCCTCTCTTTCATTTCGCTCTCTCTATCTCTATCTCTGTCTTATACACCCATACACATATACACACACCCTCTCTCTATCTCTATCTGACCCCTTCTCTCACCATTACTCACGCACTATTTCATCATGGCCGTTCCCTGCTGGTTTTTGCGCGTCTGATGGTTGCTAGCTGAAAGGATCCTTCATCGTTACGTTCGTCCCGTAATTGAGCCGGTCGAAATTGGCCAACACTCGACGCCGTCGATCCGCTGCTCGCTTCGGCTCAACCACACCAGCATCAGAAACAAGGCTGATCACGACACCAGCTCCGACCAGACAGAGGCATGGGCCAGGGAGCACTCCTGCTCAAAGGCGGGGAACCTGGGTTGGATGGGCAGCCACCCCCACTTTTGATGTCTTTAACGTTGGCCGTCTGCCTATTTTAATGCGACTCTTGTTCATATCCCCTGAAACTTTGAGACAGTTACCGTGCTATTGCTTCTCCTCGGAAGTAGATTCTGCCCAGAAGTAGATTCTGTCCAGAATTAGATTGTGTTCAGAGCAGAAGCCTCGCAACTCAAGAGACCTCGCAGACCACGAACACCGTGGATCACATGGTCCTATTGTTTTTCCTTTCTTGGTATTTGCACAGCCAGTGTCCGAGCAATTGGCCCATGCGGGACCCACCAGGATGATGTCTTCAACTCATCTCTCACCTCTATCCTACACGATAACCTTCCTCTCGCTTTACACCAACTGCGAACTACTGAATCCGTAAGGGACCATCAGTCCACACAAAGTTACCATGCCACACTGAAACCCACTCCTACATCCCAACACTGTGCCATGTTCGGGAGTCGGGAAAATGGATGACGTCATCCATCTCGTGACGCCATCATAGTCTGACGGAGAACACGAATATTGGCACGGTAATAGATAGTACCTACGCATTTGGTATGTTTAGCGGCGTGAGCAACTGGGCGATACAACACTGTAGAGCACAATGTCTGTTCTTACAACGCCTATCATAAGCACAATGTCTGTTCCATATGTCGATATTGAGAACATCGTGCAGCTTAAGCATAGTGAATGATGATAAAAAATGGTTCACCCATACCCGGTTTTGGAGGCCTCTTGACAAGCGACGCTTAATGAGCCACAAGATGCAAGTAAAAAACTGGAACAGGAACTGACATGCAGACTCCTATTCCGCTGATGAAAAGTAATATTGCACGCCAGGTAATGCATTGACTGATGGATTGCCCATATACAAACTTGGTGTACCCTGAATGACAGACTAAACATAGGCGGCTAGGAACAAGGCTATATACAAATATGAGAAATGCAATGGTACAAATAAAGCAAAGCTGCAAACATGCACGAAAACGTCTGATTCTCGCACAACTCCCTTCTGTTGTACAGCAGCACGCTGGTTATGCCGAGATATGACGTTATACCAAGAACTACTGCGCAGGCGTCATCAAGATTACTTGACCTGAAGGACTCTGCACTTTCGGGTAGCATTCAGGGGCGGATCCAGGAATTGTCATGGGGCACTTTGTCACTGGAGGACCCCCATTTCTTCGGAGGGTAGCCTCTGGCTGACAAATTCGATTGTGGGAGGTCTGGTGGGTTGGGGGCTGTACTCGAGCGTTGCCTTTTCTCGGCCAGAGGGGGCGGTAATTTCCATGGGGCACATGCCCCTAGTTCCCTCCCCACGTATCCACCCAGCGGCAACATGATACCCGTCATTCTCGAATCAACAAGGGAACTGGAGAACGCACAAATATTCCGGGGCCACGACAACCCTGGCATCATTTTCCCTGTTCAACAACGAAACTCATGAGATCAAGTGAGCTCCCGAGGCGCGCCGAGACCCTAGCCTGACACAGGCGCGTCCAGCCGTGTCCTCACCTGCTGAGCCCGGCACCAGCCAGCCGGCGGCACTCGGCACCCGGCCGACACGCGCGCCCCGGCCGCTGCCGCGCGCACTATGTCGAGGTCACTCGGTCACGTGGTCGGCGGTCACGCGCGGGCTGCCGTGGTGACCGGGCGGACCGAGCGCCGGCGGTCAGAGCGCACCGGGCGCCCCGCCGCCGCCGCCGCCGCCGCCGTCGCTGGCCGATCCACTGAAACGCAACCCGCCGACGGCGGCCGACGCCGGGCGCGCCGCCGACTCCGACGCGGTACTACCCGGCCGCCGAGTGGCGGTACTAACTGCCTGCCGCCCGAACGGTGGCCGCCTTCTCGCGTGGGCGGGGGCGTGGGGGATATGAACCACCCAACAAGACACATCAGGCTATCCACCGCAGGAAGTGTGACGTGGAGCCGTGAGTAGCTGATGCGTGTGTATGCCGCATCCGAAGCCAATCGTCTGAGGCTAATGGGCGCCGACGTGGGCCGCCGACAATCGCTCTCCGTAGGCTGGCGGTCGCGGCAGTGAAGAATGACTGGACTCCGTTGACGCCAGATCGCGATGGGAGCTGACTTCAGCGAGTCAACCCGCCGAGTCAATGACTCATCTGGTGACTAGGCGGCATTCCCGTAAACATTCCAGAAGAGGAGGCAGAGTCACTGTCAAAACAAAACTGGACACGTTGACGAAGCATTGTTTTTCTCAGTTAACTCTCGACTAATCCGACATCTGGTGCATGACGACATGACGTCTCCTATTTCGACCTGTGGTCGTGGTATAAGACTATCGATCTGGATGCTTCCTTTTCCAATAGATGCATGCATTAACTTACGAAAATTATAATGTCTCTACCTGAGTGCTACGGTGCTGAAATTGACACCCTGAGGAAATATTGTTCGAAGTGATTCATACTCTGTGATATTAAAAAAAGGGTCAGCTACCTCCCCAGCTACCCAAGTGGCTCCAGGTAGCTAATTGACGCGAGGTAACCAAATGGTCCAAGTAGCCAAGTGACCCAGATAGCTAAGCCCGTCCTCGATACTTTTGCAGCTCCATGAGCTGATGTTGCAGCTACAAAGGCCCGTGCGGGAGCCGCAAAACGTGCAACAGGGATGGCGTATTAGTGACGAGCGCGACGGGTGGTTGCCTTCGCTGGCGCAATGATGCGGAGACAAAATTCCCCTTTTGCCAGTACATCCCTAAGTGACCGATCGAACCGACGGCTTCCGAATTTCTAGCATAAAGAATGAAACCTGAGGGAACACCAGACTGGTCGTCTGGGTGTCAATTTTAATCCGAATAAGTGATGCAGCCAGGATTTTACCTAAGGCGACCATGACCCCAAAAGATGTTGTGGAAGAGAGAGAGAGAGAGAGAGAGAGAGAGAGAGAGAGAGAGAGAGAGAGAGAGAGAGAGAGAGGGAGAGAGGGACCCTTCGGCGCACGAAGCACGCTAAGAATATATGATTTTGCGTGGCCAAAATGTAACAAAAAACATACCCTCACGTCTCAGATTTTGAAGAAATGATTGATGCATAGGGTTATCATAGCCATAGACGTCGGAACAGGGGGCAGGTGGCCATGGCCCTCCCACTTTTCAAAGTGAGGGGGCAGGAATGGTAACTGGCCTTCCACTTTTGAGACTTTTTTATTTCCTAAAAAGCAGCATACACACATTTTAATATGTGAAAAACTCCCTGCAATCTATAACGAAGCAAAACTTGCACATATCACATCGTAGCACTTCCACTCGCACCACTCGGGACAGTTCCCAGTCCCACGGCCCAAGGCGAAACAGTGTGGGCAGCGCCATTAGCCGTGATCGTGCATAAAGTACGTCGAGAACCATCCTATAAAAACAGACATCGTTGCGCTTCATTTTTAAGTCACGCACGCTTGGACATGACCTAGCGACAACGCAACTAATTTAGAAGTTGATGTAATACAATCAATATGTATGGATATTCAAACCTTATATTATGTCATGAAAAGTATATAAAGCAGATCATGTGCCAGCCAGAAAAAAATGCATTCATACTAGAGTTGCACTGTGGTTCATTGACTGGTAACATACTTAACATTGATTTCATTCATATTGCCTACAGTAGAAAATAATTATGGCTGGATGTAGTAACGTAGCACAATCAAGATAAGACATGCAATTCACAAGTGCAAGTTCTTCGCCTTGATGTTACATAGCCATGTAATATATATGGCCTTGGTCCTAGCTGCCATACACTTCAACATGTACATGTATTTTGATTCTTAAAGCATAAAAATACTGCCACGATATATCCATTGCGTGGTTGTGGTATGGAATACAATGCACAAATTTCCATTATTCAATGGATTTTCACAGGTGGGTGCAGTACACAGATATCCAACCTTTTGAGTAAGATGTCTGAGCACCATCGTTGCTGGCATCTAACATAGCAAAATACTTCTTTCCATCAGTTATTATGGTAGCATAGATACAATAGTGAAGTCCATACCATATTATGTGAGCTTTAAGTGCGAGAACGCCTCTCGGGATTTCAGAATCCCCCGAGAGGATTAAGCGCCCGTGATGTTCGAAAGACTTCGAGTATGGTAAAGTTTGCTCTATCCAAATGATGATTTATAGCAAAACGCCAATTTTTTACTTGCCATATATCAAGCCAAAATATAGTCCTTCCATTCTGTCAATTAACAGAAAACAAAAATGTCACGAGCATCAAGGTCACCGAATGTCACGTGACCTGTGGTCATGGGATACTCTTTTATTATTCATTACATGTTACAATTGTTGCCAGAATTCGATTCCTAGAATCTTTGTGGGTTCAATAATGTCTGGATATTTTTTAACAGATAATTAACTAGGTATCGACCACCGAACACAGCCCTGCAGCGTCTAGCGTCAGCATAGCTCTTCCAGCAATCCCCGAGGCTATGCCAGAACCGTTGACCTGATCGAAGTAAAATTTGCACAGGTTGATTCAGGGCATAAGATAACCATATGCACCACTGTTTCTAAAAATCTGAAGCATGAGGGTACCGGGCCTTGGTCGATCTGTCATGGAATTCGCCAAAGACAACAAAACTCCACCGCAAGTCAAATCTGAATCCGCCGTCGCCGTCACGCAATATTATATTCTTCCCCATGAGCTGTCATACACTGTCTCACTCATCGTGCGTCTACGATCAGATCCGGGAAAATTGGGGCCGAGTCCGTCGCCTCCATCCCTCGCTCCCGATGTTGATGTTGTGGCCGATGTCGGAACAACATTTCCATATGTCAGTAAATTTTCGATAACTAGACACTTCGGATAGGTGATATGCAGGCTCTGGTCTCTCAAGAGCTACATTGATTGGCTGGCCGAGCCATTCATTTTACTGCCAATTGGGGGAAGAGTCCATCGGCCTATTGCCTCTATCGTAAATATACATGTGCATCACACATTTATCAATACCCCTCCTGAAAAACAGAACTTTCTCTGAAGCGACGATGCTTTGCAACATTCGGCATGCATTTCCAACAGTAACTTTGAAATGTTGATCAGCAGTTTTAATTGTGATTTTATATTAATCCAAATGCATATATCACTCATTTTATGCTTCATAGTGTTGAATTATCACTATGAATGATAGTTATCATTATGATCGAGCTATCATTATGATCGAGCTATGATTATGATAAAGCTCAATATAGCTCTATATTGAGCGAAGAAAAAAACGATCACAAACACCGTGTACATACCAATACAGAAGTGGAGGATGCCGTTGGGCAGGCGTCACTTGGACGCCCCACAAACTTGCGTGAAAATGCTTGTTTTTGGCATGCTTTCATTGCAAAGTCAACACCCTGAGCACGTTGTCACATCAACGTTACCCATCCTGTTCGAGTCCCCAGCGCACACGCGCTATGCTATATGTAACCTTCTCCAACAGTCTCTGAATATTAGTACGGTCGGTTCCACATTATTCAGATGACCTTTTCTCTCAAAATTAGCACGCGCCCTGGATGGGAGGGCGGCGAAATCCGCCCACCCCTCCGGTTTTTCGTGGATACCTCAATATTTTGCCAGCCGATATACACTATTATTTGTGCACCTGCTTCAAAATGACCGGTGCGCTGCTTAAAGTAAGAAAAACAAAAATCGACCAAACGATTTTGGAATTAGGGGTCGCTAAAGTAAAAAAACAATTTCAGCGCCAGACCACAAATATTGGCTCTGATGCGCTTCCCGTATATTAGCAAAAAGGAAGTGTTCTTGACAACACTAGCGACTTGTTTGATGGATATTGCAATGCTATATTGTTTCAAAGTCATGTCAGGTCACCGAGGTCAAGTCAGGTCAAGTTCATGACGGGTTAACACACGCCCTGGAGGTGTGGAGGGTGAAATCCGCCTACCCCTGCGATTTGTCGTACGTAACTCCATATTGTACCGGCCAATACAATATGGCCGGTTTTTGCGTACCTGCCTGCTACCGGCACTATTTTTTGCGAACCTGCTTAGAAATGACCGGCGCATTGTTGAAAGCAAGAAAAATTAAAAGCGGCCAATATTTTTTTAAACCAGGGGCCGTTAAATTAAAAACATTTTGCAGCGCCGGGCAACAAAAATCGACGCTGATGCGCTTTCCGTATATTGGCAAAAGGGAAGCGTTCTTGAAAGCACTAGCGACTTTTTTGCTGTATATTGTTATGCTACATAATTTACAAGTCATGTTAGATCGCCGAGGTCAAGTCAGGTCAAGTTTATGACAGGCTAATGGTTAACTGGAATGTTGTCAAAAATACAAATGACTGTCATGAGATTGATGTTACTTTGAACGTTACTTCCTACACATCCGGAAATCAACTGTTTGTCATTCTGTGCCTAAGCGTTTTCATAATCTATTCATGTATTTCACTCCTTTCTTTGCGAAGCCGACTGCGCTGAGCCTCTCGGTTCCGGTAACTGGAGCAGGTAATGACCTGATAAAGTGCTCCTATATAGGTGACCTGAGGTCAAATGGCAAATCTGGTAGCTGCATTTTGGACATTAGTAATGTCCAAAACATCATTAATGCCAATTTTGGAGCGTTTAAACACAATCACAACGATCAATAACAATGACAAGCCAAGCCACGCCACCCAAAACCAGAAACGTTTGCTATTTTGACCTCGTTTAACCTTCAAAATATTGATCTAAGGTCATAACATTTGAACACAATAGAGTCCGCTACCGTACCCACCCACCCTGTAAATTGCGTTGCTCTAGCCTTAATAGGAGGCGAGATCTTAGGGGTTCGGAAGTTTCAGAGGTCCTTCAGGGCGCGTGTTAAGTTGGCAATTATCAAGTAACTATGGATAAATCTGCATATGGCCGTGAACTTTTCTCACCTGGCTGATCTGTACGCTTTACACACTTGCATGTACTTTCCTCTATCTGCCGACTTCATTGTCTTAGCTGGGACAAACTGTTTTAGCTATTATACATGTATTGTCGCTACGGCATGTCAATAAATCAGAGCTTAGAGTTCAGAGTTCTCATCAGAGTTCTCTCTCAGCCCAAACCCGGCGAGCGTTTTACTGGGAAAGCCGAGGCGGCGGCGGTGACACGCGTCACCGCCGCAGCGGAATCCTCTCTTTCTCCTTCTGTTCTAAGGGCGGTGCCAGGACCGCACTGAGGGGATGGTACGGCCTGGCCGTGTATGTCCCGAGTGTTACTTGGCAACGACGGCTACCTAGTGGCCTTCCCAGATCCATCACAACTATCGATACACGCACCTGGGCGCTAAAAAGGTACATGTACTCGCAGGTACAGGTGATTCATGAAACCTCTTGCGATTTGCCACCACGGAAAATGGTGCACCTCAGCGCGCCGCCGCTTGGTAAAGCTGAAGAGGCACCCTTTGGTGACCTCATGGAGACCTTATGGTATTATAAAAAATCCAAGATGACATGTCTTGTTACTGTGGAGCTGACGTGTCATAAGATTTAGCATGTGAAGCTATTTTATGTCGAAGTCGCATGTCATCGGCAGTTAATATCATCTATTGTTCTCCAATTGCGAAAGCTGAATGCAGAGCGATAATGAGCAAAGCAACAGATGTTTTCACAAAGGAGAATGGCTTATCAGAAGTCATTCAAGGTGACTAATTGAACTTAACTTGACTAGACGACTTCTTCAAGCCTCTAGGTCATATTGTGGTTAGTTTGAATTCTGAAATGAGCTCCCCAACTGTAACTATCCCTGGATATAAGAAAACGGTGCGGTAGTGTTTTTTAAATTTAAATTTTTCATTACGAGAACAACACATCGACCTCATCCAATGCTTAACACTCGCACGTCCGGCGGTTCGCGCCAACTTCGCCGGTCCGGAGGGGGCAGATGTCTGGCCCCTAAGATGTCTAGAACTATGCTAGCTAGCGACAAACAGAAAACGGCGTTGGATAGCTGATGACAAGCTCTATTGAAAATATTTCGGTCATTTTGTTTTCGCTCACGTCAATATTCAGGTCACTGGGTCATCATAGGTCAAATTCGACCAGATCGGATGGGACTCTCAGATATTGACACATATATCAGGCCCTGTAACAGATAGAAACAAACGGCGAACGCTATTCGACTGTCCTTGAAATGTGCAATCGACAATATGCAGTGTGATTTAAGGTCAGGTCAACAGATAGGTCACCAGAGGTAGCCGAATGTGGGTATAATGTATTGTAATTTTTCGGTACATATTTTTTTTTACAGTATGGTGATGGGAACCTGATTTTGCTTTATACGACTAAAGACGCCTCCGATGACATTTAATAATTAGGTCAATATTTGACCTTGACCTCGGTAGATCGCAGTCAAGACCGTTTTCTGGCCTAGGTGGTCATGACTCATATCATTCAAAACGTCTCAACGAGAGCATTTCGCTGGTGTTATAGTCTTGCACATTTGGTTTTATACCACATTGATGTTCGCTATATAATTTACTGCGGGATGTGGGATGTAATTTATGCGCCGCATCCAGCACTGATACATTTTCGAATATTCCGAGACGATTCGCAAGAGACATGATAGAAAGGCACGGTATTCAAGACCGGGTCTTTATTGTAGTGGATAGGTACGGAAACGACACATTCCATTGCAACAAACGATATATCTGCGTCCAATGCTCATATATAACAACACTCGATGTTTCGCTGATAGCTCGTCACTCTGTGTGTTATTGAACTGCAGATTATACGCTCAGAACCCTTTTGTTCACACGCTCCGATCACATTTCCATTACATCAATCGCCGCGGCGGCAGCGCGACCCGGCGGCGATTTCAAACGCGACACCGCAAGCGAGGCCGCAAAGCTATCGCGTGGCGCTGATTATCGTGTGACGCCCACCAACAAAGTACGCGCGCTTCCCAAGCTGGCAACACACTCGAAATCTGTCCGATCTCTTGACATCGGACCCAACTGGCTCTGAAGCAAAATTTGCCCATATGTATTTAATTTATTATGTATTCAGTCATTGCATTCCCGCCTAACAATTTCAATGCTAGACAAAATCAAGTAGTAAACGTGTTGGACAATTTACCACATTTTACTTGACCTGACCTGACCAGGTTAAATATTACGAATATAACCTTAGATCGAGGGTACTAAGTGATCTAGGATCATTCGACACCTATTTTTGGTGCATTGAGGAGACAAACCGATCGGCGTTGGTTTGATCGCTCCAGTCCAAAACTGTGATCAATAATTTTCTGCTGTGTGATGACCTAAGATGACCTAGCAGGGGCCATAGAGTAAACTACTTCACAGTGAATGAGATTTACAGAGCACAATCGAGGCCCCAACTACGTGCCCATGCATGAATACTTCTTATTCCGAAACTATGACCTCAGGTCAAGGTCATGAATTAGCCTGGGGATGGCATGTTTGTATCAATCGACAGGTCTTGGCGATACAAACGCAATGATGATAATATCAGCCTTGTAGCTTAATGCAGTGTGATATAATGCGCAGAAATGCGCTAGTGAGCTTAGGTGACCTCAGATGACCTTGATGAGGTCACTGAGCAAGAATTTCAGCGGTAGCATTGAGCATAGCTGCCAACTACACGGTAAAACCATTGTGAGGTCATTCCGAGAGCAAATATGTGCCCAGGAAACATTTTTATTTTTGCCATAGCACTATAATGGGGGAAGCCATGGCCGCGACCTGACCTCAGGTCAATGCTACGAAAAAAACGATATGTATATTATGGTCCCTGATGAGATCATAACGTGTTATAAGCTTGAAATCAATCGCCAAGTTATTGTTGAAGTTATGTCACCTAGAACTCCGAGGGATGTTGGGTCACTTCGCCTGACCTGGTGACCTGACCTGAGACGTCCGAGGGATAAAAATGCATGAGGATAGGCGGAGAAGACTAATGAGCAGCCATGCGAGGTTTGGCATTGCTAACCCGATTAGTATCGCGGCAAATTAGGAAAAACTGCAGGGGGAGGGCAGATATCTGCCCCCCGGACGTGCGCGTGTTAACCTATTCGTCGAAGTGCAACACATCGCACATCGTTAGTAGTCCACGATACTAAATGATACCATGGCGGCAAGCATTTCAAGCGCCTATTGGCCTATAATCATACTTGAGCAAAGGGAACGATTAACCAGTCCCGTCTCGGGGGGTTCAACCGCCCCCCTCAGTTTTTTCGCGGACACTGGACGAACGGTGCGCGGAAGCGCGCCTAAATTTGGCATGCCCTTTTCCACATCAATTTGGCATGCTGTTTCAAAATTGTGAAGTCAGGTCATCTAGGGTCAACGAGTCAATCAAGGTCAAGTGAGGTCACCTCCAAAAAAGTTAAACCAGTCGTCACGCTTTAACGGATGCAGACATTTTAATGAAACTTTCAGCGTTTGCTTATCTTTAGGAATGCAACAAAACGTACGAGTGGATTTTTTTCATTTTTGTTTTATTTTTGATTACACATAAATTTGTGCATAAATGCCTATTGCAGTTAAAATAGAAGATTCTGGCTAAAGTAAGCATTTTTTATATGGGCAAGTTGACTTCCAACAACGTTTCTCGGTCTGCTCTACCCATTGGAAAAGGAAAATGAAAGGAAACTTGAAAACCCAAAATGTTTAAATTTGAAGAAAAAAATTATTTTGAGTTGCCCAAACAATTGTATGTCCCTGGTCGACTTCACTGTCCTTTTCTCATTCCAAATAAACAATTTTCTCCATATCCCCAAAATGAACTCCTCGGGGCAAAAAAAAAATGTAAGTCCTGAAAAGTCGTCAAAATCTAGCCCCCTTGTGACGTCACTTTTGGGAAAATTGTTTTGGGGTGGATCCGGACCCTACTCGTCGAGCGCTTTCCGATGGCACCTCTTTCGTTTTCGTGCAACGCTTAGTTTGGATTTTAGAGGGGGTTACTATTCGCCCCCTCCCCCTCAAGACTGAGGAGGATCTGACCGGAGAGACGGGGTGGATTAAACTGGAATATTCCAGATTTATGCGCAACACGTCGATCCAAGATCTTTAAGCTGACCTGAAAGGTCAACCAGGGGTTCGAAGTACATATCTGAAATATCCATCGCGAAATCTGATCAGATGCAACATGCCGCTCTTCTTTCATTTCGCTATTCCTCTCCGTTTTGAAATGCATGAGTCACATCGGCCACTCTGCACTGATAAGGTGGCAAGGGATCCAAATGAACTAATCAACGAACAAAATATGCATCTCGTGTGGTAAAGCGAAGGAAGTGGCATGGGCATGGTTTGCTTTGGTCACGAGTAATCTACAGAATCGTTGCACGCAGTTTTGAAGTAGGACACTTCGGGGACAACCGACCCAGAGCCACAGTGACCAACGGAAGGGCACACTGGTAGGCTTTCTTACTTTTGTATCATGCTGCACTACAATAACGATCGCTGGTGCTGTGCCCTTACTCAGATGACGCAAAATGGCATTGGCATGATGGCACAGACTATTAAAAAGTGCTTGAAAAACCATCGGTAAGGCTCAATTGCAACATAGTGATATTATTGCTGTCTATAGCATGCTTCTT
Organism: Imbricaverruca yamaguchii; assembly: GCA_034440575.1. Classification (NCBI taxonomy): domain Eukaryota; kingdom Metazoa; phylum Arthropoda; class Thecostraca; family Neoverrucidae; genus Imbricaverruca; species Imbricaverruca yamaguchii. The sequence goes on from JAOTOL010001580.1 coordinate 453,685, forward strand.
CAATGCTCCATAATTGTCAGTTACTGTGTAGATTTGCATATTTGGAAACAACTACCTTACCCGATAGGAGATAACGACGAAATATGCCACTTAATTCATCGAAGGAACATCTTACAGTATCAGAATGAAACCTAATGTGATATCTGTGTAGGTTCTCTGAAGTTCGCCAAATTCTTTATCTTAAAAACTAATATTTAATATGCATCCTTAATAATACAAATATAGTTCCGAGACCATGGTGGGGACCATTCCTAGTTAGCCAAGAATAGCTGGAGCCACGCATTTAACAGGAGTACCATAACATATAATGATTATCAAAGGTGAAGAGTTCAAATCACGTCGGCAAAATACCGATGGGTGCTTCAGGGAGCATCCTTCAAGTTATGTGGAATAAGTGGGGTGGGACGTTGCGCAATTTATAACTCGCTGATAGTCTGTGATAGATATCTATGTGTGTTAGCCAAGAGCTTCACCTTTCTATTGTTTCGATCATTTTCAGTTGGGCGATCACAAACTGCCTCCAGCAAAATTTGGAGTGAAACACTCACCGTCTATAAAAACTGAGTTATGCCCTCGCAATTCCCTTAGAAGCGCCCTCGCATTTCCGGTGGTGACATAGCCACACATTCAAGTATGCTTACGAGCAACCACACCTGTTTGGCGTCAGAGGAATTCTGACTTGTAGTAATAATTGCGCACCAATTGGATTTAAGTATTTTGGAATTCAAAGTATCACCTTCAATGTGCCAAATTTGTCCACTTTGATTTGATTGACATTTTTTTGGATGAAAATGCTTCTCGTAAAGCTTCCAAAAGATGATGGACTAACCAGTGATTTGCTCACTTCTGTGATAATAGAGTGGTCCTTTGATGCTTAGTAGCGTCCTCTATAGATGGCGCTCCACAATTACGACAGATGGCACTAGTGGTGCGGCTTTTCACATTCTTTGGGTGCCCGCATGGGCGTCGCTATGGTCCCCTCTAAATTGTTAAAAGTTAAGTCACGTTGCTGTCGTTGGATACAAAAATCGACAGAAAGCACTACTCCCCCCATCAAATTATGTGGCGACGCCCATGGGTGGCCGGACTCTCAAAATGGACAGGACCTTCCAGTGGGGCATCTAGAAGCTTGGTTTTTGACTGATTTGAGGGGGGATTAAAAAGAAAGAAATACTTGTCAGATTCGACTCAGTGAACATTCGTCTGATCCGCTTAAGACTATATTTATCGCACAAAATGTGCTGGGATTTCGAGAAAATTCCACTTCAGTGCAAAAGTTTAAGAGAAAATGCACCTTATTGGACTGGTGGAAGCACGGCCTGCATGGCCTGCCACCCTGGATCCACCAGAGTGCCCATTCACAATACACTTATGGTCTTTATGCATGGGCGTAAGTAGGCCACAGATGGCGCCAGCAGCTCACCGGTTATTGGACAAGTGATGGTCCAGCTGCTGTCAGCCCGTGGCGCTCGTGCTGGTCCAGTGGTGATTTCTGTCATATATGCTGTGCATGTGGCCCTTAACTGTGGTCCAGCTGCTGTCAGCCCGTGGCGCTCGTGCTGGTCCAGTGGTGATTTCTGTCATATATGCCGTGCATGTGGCCCTTAACTGTGGTCCAGCTGCTGTCAGCCCGTGGCGCTCGTGCTGGTCCAGTGGTGATTCCTGTCACATTTGCCGTGCATGTGGCCCTTAACGGTGGTCCAGCTGCTGTCAGCCCGTGGCGCTCGTGCTGGTCCAGTGGTGATTCCTGTCACATTTGCCGTGCATGTGGCCCTTAACTGTGGTCCAGCTGCTGTCAGCCCGTGGCGCTCGTGCCGGTCCAGTGGTGATTCCTGTCACATTTGCCGTGCATGTGGCCCTTGACGGTGGACCAGCGCCCGCACCTCTCATCCACCAGCGGGACTTTGGCGATCGCAGGATCGGCGCTGCGCTAAACTAAGAACGAAACAATGCCTTACAGGGACTGTCTCAGTGGTGAACGGTTTTATAAAAGCCCATTCAAGTGGGTAGTTGACGCTGCAGTATCTGCTATGGCAATAAAATGTGCATTTGGTTCTACACCATCAATGGCTTGCGGTTCTGATTTCATTGATTGTTACTCCAATTGGTATCGATACTGTAGCACGCTGCGATTCACGACTAAAACCTACGACGAACTCAGCCGTACATGATATTCTGCTGATCAAAGATTGTGCGATAAACAACAAAACAGGTACAAATGGAAAACACACTAAAAGAGAAAGCCTAGTAGACATTAGGAGCAATATATGTTTCTTTCACAATTTGAAAAATATATCATCCAATATACGGAGTGGCTGCAAGTACGCCCAGGTGCATACCTTTGTGAGAAAATGCGGAAGGTATAAGCTATTACATTATCATACGTGTTGGAGGCTTTATGACAGATGAAGTCCGAAGGTGGTCCGAAGAATGGAAAATGAAATTTTAATTTTGAGAAGTTCAAAATCATGCATGTAGGTAATCAGCATATGAAGCCTCCATACTTGATGGATGGCCAAGTGCTATCAGTGACTCAACAGGAGAAGGATTTAGGTGTCATTCTACACACAAAATTGGGGGCATCAGAACAGACCAAGAAAGCCAGGAAGAAGGCACTGAGAATGCTCGGGGCAATAAATAGGAATGTATCATACAGAAGTGAGGAAGTCATCAGGAATCTTTACTGTGCATATGTCAGGCCACATTTGGAATACTGCATCCAAGCTTGGTCTCCTAGCTATGAAAAAGATTGTTGGCTTTTAGAGAGAGTACAAAAGAGGACTACAAAAATGGTTAATGGCATAAACAACCTGGCATATGAGGAAAGATTGAAGAAATTGAATATGTTTTCACTTAGATATAGAAGACTGAGAGGAGATCTCATCGAGGTCTCCTCGATGAGATCTCCTCCTATTAATTTGTCCATGGTCTGGAGAGGGGATATCTTGGGGAAATGTTTGAATTGAACAGATATGATGCAATTAGAGGTCACAAATTCAAAATTAAAGTTAACCACAGCAGAACAAGGTTAAGGCAGACTTTCTTCACCAACAGGGTAGTAGAACACTGGAACCAGCTGCCAGAAAACATTGTCAGTAGCAGCACATTGAACATCTTTAAAAACAGCATAGACAATCATTATAAGAATAGAGGGCTTATTTTTCAATATTACAGGGAGGGCTGATTGACAGATTTGGTGGGCAACTGGTTCAGTGTACAGAGTGCAACCAAGAAGGGCCCTTGTGGCTCATAGTTGCACTAATCTTTTATGTCTTTATGTCTGTATGACAACCTCTGGACTCTGGTGCATTGTAATGCATAGTTGGAATTGTGTTCGGAGTCTTAGACTTAAAGATGACACTTTTCCACGTCCTAATTTCAAATGGATGATTTTCTTCCTCTAAAACTGAAAGTTTTCTTTAATGACAGCAAGCTTAAGGTGTTCCTGTCAAAGAGACGTTTGTAGTCGTTCCAAACACCATACTGCACTTGCCTGACATATGCCTGGTTGGGATCCACACACCGTGTGGCAGGGTTCAGGAGCAGGAACTGGCAGACAAAATGTGGAGCTCATATCAAAGGGTGTGCTAACCTCTGAGATACTGGAGTATAAGTTAACTGTAGAAATGTAAAAGGTTGGAGGTGTAAGTCTGTTGGGAATAGGTGGTTGTGCCTTCGTTATTCTTCATTTTCCATCATTGAAGGAACTTCATCTGCTTGACATACGAGTAGTGTTGTTGCTACTCTTTAAATTGGAAAAAAGTAATTTGTCGAGGACTTCAGCAAGCTTTCTCTTGGCGACATCCAAAAAGTCGAAATTGGCACATCGTTGGGAGGAAAATTCCAAGAGATGGCTGATTTCACGCTGAACAGCCGTTTTCCTAAATCAGTACGAGCTTCCCACGTTTGGGATGCCCCGCTCCGTGGGTCGCTCTGGGTCCTGTGTCAAACTCAGGCAGATGCTCCATCCGATAACATAATTTGGCTTGTTATATTTGCCTGAGGCATGACTAAACTGAAATACCACGGTTACGTCATAATTTATATGCGCAGTTCTATACTGTATGAGCTGATCAGTTGCATAGTCATCGTAACACCCACAAAGGCCCGGGCCAACCTTTACTGGTCAACGTCGACTCACAGGACTGAAGCACTGACCTAAGTTCCCACACATCTGAAGAGATTGCCATTGTGTAGGATATAATTCGCAACGCCGCGACTCCCGTACGGGCCACAACGCCAGCTCTCCTGGTGCATGAACACACTTCCCCTTCATCAGATCCTATGGCCGGCGAGCACCAGTCAGCCAGCATCGCCGGCCGATTTATACTTCCGGCGGGCACGAGTTTGTTTACCTCGTTAGATGCCATCACCTCCGCATATCTAATTTTTCCACACAAGATCAGACGAAGCAGAGTTGAAGGTTCCTTGAGCAGAAGCGGTGTCAAATATGTGAGCTCCGATGCACGCGTCCCATGGGATATTTGCTGCGCAGTGGCAATCACAGTGCAGCTAAAAGTAAATTATGAAAAGCGTCCAAAAAATATGGGGTTTCATTGTAACCACTGGGTGGGAGTAAAGTCAAATTGGCGTTGATAGTCTCGATTTCCACAAATGTCATTTCAGAAAAGTGAATTTCTGGACACGGGGTGTAGGCTGCCAAATCGATAGGGAACGGGTCTGACATAGACTAAACAGAACGTCATCAATTTATATTATACGTATAGCGCATTGCGAGACAGAGGGGAGGAAGGTGAGTCGTTTTGACCACTCTGCGAAGTTTTCTTCTAAGCAAGGCAGATAAAAGTGACACACTGCACTATGTAGCTCCATCCGTTAACTTCCAGAGTTACTCGACATATTATATCTTATCTTGACCTGGTAGGTTAGGCCAAGCAGGTTCATGTCACATGTTGTGGGTCATCTATCTTCGCTGTCGTTCGGACCTTGGTCGTCAAACAAATGCGATTTCGTGATTCAAACTCAATGATATGCAAGCTGAAGAAGAGTTAGTCTAGCACAGGTGATCCATGCAGACGTCAAAGTTACCTATCACGACAAGGTCAAGTTCCTGGAAATATGTGATGAGCTGTTGACGATAGCAATTGTTGAAGCAGATGCCGCTTAGAAAAAGGCAATACAAATGTATGCACTAATGCACAAAAGCAAAGCGAAATATTCTACACATTCGTATACCAAAAGCATTGTTTACTTGTTCGGAACTTTTTCAAAAACTATTTCTTTCAGTTCAATTTCACGTCGAATTTGTGGAAACTCACATCAGAAATGAAGTCGATGTGTAAAACAGCTCATGATTTAAACTCAAAATGTTATATAATGAATGTACTTCCGAGATACTTCAGGCGACATCTCAATGAGCCGACCATAAATTGTCGTCAAAATCTGAATACGTTTAGAGAACATATTTCGACACCATGCATATTGCAGTTTTCTCTTTTTTGAATAGCAACAAAGATATACAGAAAACTAGAGTAAACCTTCACTTAGCCCAGGGACCCGTTTCTCATACATCACTTGTTTATGTACACACATTTCACTTTTCGACTGAAGCTTCCGTGGTATGTACATGCGACATGCTCTAATGTGCATATCAAAACCTTATGGAGGCGAAATGGTGACCTGACTTTGGTTCACCTCAGCTGCGGTATCTTAACCCTCGGGGATCTTTTTACACCCCTTCAGGTTTGCACGCGATAGCGGGAAACCTGTTGTGCATAGAGCCGCAAAATTATCAGTACCTTTTCCTCGATAATTTTTGTTTGTTTGAGATGTTGAAATGTCAATATCAGATCATGCATGTTATTGACCGAGCTCAGGTCAGAGAACCACCTGCAAAAAGTTTTGAGAATCGATAACTCATGCAAATGAAGATATTTTGAAATGAAACGTGCTACGTTAGTACAATTTGGCAGTGGCTACCAAACATAAATCTCGGATGTTTTCAAGTTCCCAGGTTAGCGAGCTGAGATTACCCCAAATTTTGGCCAATTTTGGCTAAGTTTTGGATTTTCCAAATTTTCATGGATTATCCACGGTTATGGAATACTGGTATTGCTGGATCCGTGCATGTATTCGGTTCCCATCGATCATATTACTATCAATAAGATGGCCAACTGACTGCGACATCGCACCAGTCGATTGTGATCTCTCGGTTGGCGTGCATGCACCGGAGCGAAGTATGAAGGCTTCGTTAGGGACTGACCCAGAGTGGTAGATAGTGGGAGATGACATTCAAAGGTCTTGTCACGACATGCGTGGCCGTGTATTCCGGAAAAGGGGACAGAGGGCTTTACGCTTATTTTATCCATGCAACGCCATATATCCAAGGGTAAAATTCACGAAATTTGGGGCGGGGTGCATTCTCCGTCACTGTCTCCTACGCAATTTTGATTTTTATCAATTAAAATAGTAGTATTTCTTATGAAGTGCGCTTACGCTTGGTCGAACGAAACAGGCTCACGGTAGCATTTCCGATTGCAGAAAATTTTCGCCATTGCTTCATGTTGTGATATAGTATTTCAAGTTATACGTCTTTCATTCAAAGCCAGATTTAGTATTTTCATTTTCAAATACACCAACTTCCATCGCAATGTTTCTTCTCAATTACTCTTTATCTTTGTTTAAAACAGATTTGTGATGGTATTTGTGCGCTGGAAGCTTACCATGTGCACCTCGCACCGCAGCCAGCACCGACCATCCATCACGGATCGCAAATAGGTAAAGTGTTTCATTTGCATTCCGGGATCTCTAGTTCAGTTCCAAGGAGGGATAGCGGTTTTATTTCTGCCTTTAGTAATGCAATTTGGTGAATGCATCGTATTTAAAGTCATTTTCGATCGGCACACATGCTTCAAAGTGCTTGACTGTATCAGCATTCAAAGCAGTGCGCCTATGACTGGTATGCATGCGAGGGGTTCGACTGCACTGCGTATTTAACACTTATCCTCACTGGTCCACCGCCCCAAAGGCCGGGTTAGCTGGTGCTATGTGGGAAGTGTGATTGAATAAAGCTCGCAATAAAGCTGGTGCGCTTCCACTCGTACATATATCGACCCAGGAGCTAAGCGAGGCTTATCGGTTGAGATTTTGTCAGGCAACCGGCAATAAGATGTGTTGTTCCCCCTGGAGCAGCGTAAATCCCAGCCCAGATGGAACGGCTCAATGCCTACCATACCTCCTTACACACATACGCTGCCCTGACCTGTAGATATTTTCAACATCCCAACAACTTTAGGAGCACATGGCACGAACTGTCCAGTTATTAAAGTTATTCCGGGCAGGAAAACAATTTGTGTTGTACCGCAGTAGTCCTCTGTAAAGTGGAACAATACAAGGATCCGAACGTCATCGGCCGTCATGTTTAGGCCGAGTGTCGTTTTCGTTAACGTTGCACAATCTCACACTGTGCTAGGCGACCGAGTTCTCCGGGCGCCTCAAACGCGGAGTGAACTGGCATTTGCTTAGCATGATAAAAATGTGCTTACCAGTATATATGCTGGTCAATGTGCTGCTGATTGCGTGTTAGCTTGCGAAGCTATGGTCCGCTTCCTTCTTCCTCTACACTGTCTTACCTTGCTTTACCATACCTACATAATATCATTGGCGCTTATATCCAGCAAAGTTTGTTTGTAAGTATTAAAGACATAAAGACATAAAAGATTAGTGCAACTTTGAGCCACAAGGGCCCTTATTGGTTGCACTCTGTACACTGAACCAGTTGCCCTCCAAATCTGTCAATCAGCCCCCCTGTAATACTGAAAAGCAAGCCCTCTATTCTTATAATGATTGTCTATGCTGTTTTTAAAGATGTTCAATGTGCTGCTACTGACAATGTTTTCTGGCAGCTGGTTCCGGTGTTCTACTACCCTGTTGGTGAAGAAAGTCTGCCTTAACCTTGTTCTGCTGTGGTTAACTTTAATTTTGGATTTATGACCTCTAATTGCATCATTTCTGTTTAATTCAAATATTTCTCCAAGATATCCCCTCTCCAGACCATGGACAAATCTAAAGACCTCGATGAGATCTCCTCTCAGCCTTCTATATCTAAGTGAAAACATATTCAACTTCTTCAATCTTTACTCACATGCCAGGTTGCTTATGCCATTAACCATTTTTGTAGCCCTCTTTTGTACTCTCTCTAAAAGCCAACAATCTTTTTCATAGCTAGGAGACCAAGCTTGGATGCAGTATTCCAAATGTGGCCTGACATATGCACAGTAAAACTTCCTGATCACTTCCTCACTTCTGTATGATACATTCCTATTTATTACCCCGAGCATTCTCAGTGCCTTCTTCCTGGCTTCCTTGGTCTGTTCTGATGCCCCGAGTTTTGTGTTTAGAATAACACCTAAATCCTTCTCCTTTTAAGTCACTGATAGCACTTGGTCACCCATCAAGTATGGAGCCTTCATATGCTGCTTACCTACATGCATGATTTTGCACTTATCAAAATTAAATTTCATTCGTCATTCTTCGGACCACTTCACAAGTTCGTCTAAGTCTTTTTGCAGCGAGATATGCTCATCTTGACCTGTTATTGCCCTAAAGACCTTCAAATCATCCGAAAATTTCAAAACTTTACTGCTTATGCCACTTTCAATGTTATTTACAAATATAATGAACAGTAGTGGCCCCAGTACTGACCCCTGGGGGACTCTACTAAGAACATTTTGCCATGATGACTTTGTACCATTTAGCATCACTCTTTGCTGTCTATCTGAAAGCCACAACTCTATCCATTTTAAGATGCTACCTGCAATACCATGGGACTGAAGCTGTATCATTAACCGTTTATGGAGTACCTTGTCAAAGGCCTTACTAAAGTCAAGATATGCTACATCAACCTGATTTCCTTGATTAAATTGTTCTGTGGCGAAGTTAAAAAAGTCCAAGAGATTTGTGAGACACGATCGTCCTTTTCTAAACCCATGTTGAGTATCTTGAATCAATCTGCTACCTTCCAGATAACTAACTTTTATATCCTTGATAATTCATTCGAGTACCTTGCACACTAGGGATGTGAGACTTACTGGCCTATAGTTTTCAACTTTCCCTCTTTCTCCTTTCTTGAAAATAGGAACTACATTTACCCTTTTCCAATCGGTGGGAATTTCATTTTGTGAAACTGATCTACAAATTATTATACTAAGTGGAAAAGCTAGTTCCTTTTCAGTTTCCCGCAACACCCTAGCATAAATATCATCAGGTCCTGCTGCCTTGTTTGGCTTTATTTTCCTGATATGATTGTAAACAACATCACTATCAATGAAATCAACATCATTTGTCAGATCACATGTCACTGAACTATGGTATACGGTCGGCAGATTGGTCATATCTTCCAATGTAGACACTGATTTAAACTGCTTGCTCAGCTCCTCAACCATCTCACTATCCTCACCCAAGGTAGTCCCGTTTACTTCCAGTGGACCAATTGTGCTAGAAACTTTACTCAGCTTGTAGAAACTAAAGAACTTTTTACTGTCCCCATCACAATTTCCAGCTAAATCCAGTTCTTTTGCTCGCTTTGCTGCTCTGTTTTTTTGCTTCACAGTGTCTCTAGCTTTTCGATACGCCTTTAGATTAATGACATTTGAGGCTTCTTTAAAGACTCTAAATGCAGTTTTCTTAGCCTTAATTGCTTTCATCAAGTCTGGTGTAAGCCATGCTGGCTTTCCTACCCTTCTTTTGCGTCTTTGCTTTTGGGGGACATGTCTAATCTGAATTTCCTTCAAGTAAGATTTGAACTTTTCTCACATTTCACAGGCATTTAAATTGGAGAATTCTTGCCATCTGATGGCACTTAACACCCGCCCTGGAGGGCCTCTGAAAATTACGCGGACTGGAGGGGGCGGATTCCGCCCCCTAAGATCTCGGCTCCCATTAAGGCTAGAGCAACGAAAGTCCCGGGGTGGATGGGCACGATAGGTAACTCTATTGTGTGCGATAGGTAACTCTAACTCTAACTCTAATGTCGTGACCTTAGGTCAATATCTTCAAGGTCAAATGAGGTCAAAATAGAAGAAGAAGAAAATATGGTTTTGCGTGGCTTGGCTTGTCATTGGTATGGATCGCTGTGATTGAATTTAAATGTTCCAAAATTGTCATTAATGATGTTTTGGACATTATTAATGATGTAATGCATGTACCAGATCCGCCATTTGACCTCAGGTCACCTATATAGGAACACTTTATCAGGTCATTACCTGCTCCAGTTACCGGAACCGGGCTGCCCACCTGACTGCTCCGTTGGGCGTCTCGGCACAATCGGCTTCGCAAAGAAAGGAGTGAAATACATGAATAAAGTATAGAAACACTTAAGCACACAATGACAAACAGTAGGATGTGTAGGGAGTAACATGCAAAGTGACATCAATCGCATGACAGTTATTTCCATGTACGACAACATTCCAGTTGACCATGCTTGGTCCCATTAGCCTGTCATGATAACCTCGGCGACCTAACATGACTTTTAAATCATATAGCAGAACAATATGCATCAAACAAGCCGCTAGTGTCGTCAAGAACACTTTCCTTTTGCCAATATACGGGAAGAGCATCAGTGCCGATTTTTGTGGTCTGGCGCTGCGAATTGTTTTTACTTTAACGACCCATAACTTAAAACCCTTTCGGCCGATTTTAATGTTTCTTGACTTAAACAATGCGCCGGTCATTGTTAAGCAGGTACGGGAAAAAATGGCTCATATCGGCCAGTACAATATGGAGTTATGTACGAAAAATCGGGGAGGGCGGATTTCGCCATCCTCCCCTCCAGGGCGTGTGTTAACATGTCATTAACTTAACCTGGCTTGACCTCGGTGACCTGACATGACTTTGGAACAATGTAGCATAACAATATACATGAAACAAGTCGCTAGTGTTGCCAAGAACACTTCTTTTTGCCGATATAATGGAAGCGCATCAGCACCGATATTTGTGGTCTGGCTCTGATAATTTTTTTCTGAGTTTACCGAACCCTAACGCGAAATGTTTCCGGTCGATTTTCATTTTTCTTACTTTAAGCAATGTGCCGTTCATTTCTAAGCAGGTATACAAACAATGACGTATATCGGCCGGTAAAATCCGGAGTTATCTACGAAAAACAGGAGGGGTGGGCGGATTTCGCCCCCCCCCCCACCCTCCAGGGCGCGTGTTAAAGCCGCTCTTATGCAGTCAAAGTCTGCTCTGTTTAAATCTGGAACCTTTACCAAATTATTCTTGATAATTTCCCCAACATGTGCCTTGAATCTAACTATGTTATGGTCACTTCTTCCAAGAGTTTCTCCTACAGTCAAGTCTTGAACTAAGTCACTTAAATCCGAGAATACAAGGTCCAAGAATGAGCCATGCCTGGTAGGTTCCGATACAAACTGGTGTAAGAACAGATCCTCTGCAAGGTATTTCCTAAACATTTTGCATGATGGGGAGCCAACACCAGCATTTTCATAACCTTTTAGATTAAAGTCACCAAGAATAAGGCATTTCCTCTTAAAGTTTCTACTGATTTCCTCACAAATCACCTTGTCAAGCTCCAGCTGCTGGGAATGTGGCAGGGTTCCTGATCGGTAGAAAGCTCCTATACTAAGATTATTGCTGTTGCCTTTTCCCACAGTGACATCAAGCCAGATGGACCCCACAGACACATTTTTATCCCCACCTGCTACTTTTTGTGAACTGAATAAGCTATTCATATAGAGCATTACACCACCCCCTTTCATTGATGGACCCCTATTGCACGAAAACATATTGTATCCCTGGATCTCATAGTCCTGCAAGTTATCTCCAAAATACCCTTCACTGACCCATGCCTCCGTAATGCAAACAAAATCTGGTTCCTCCTCAGCAACATAACACTTGAACTCATCAAATTTGGAACGGATACTCTGAGCATCAAACATCATACACTTAACAAATGCTCCATAACCACCTTTGGCTTTTTCATACTGAGGAGTTCTTTTATCACTAGATGAACTATCACTCTGTCCCCTTGAACTGCTGCTGTCCCTATTTGCAGACTTTGAGGTTCTATTGCCTTGGCTGACACTATTGGAATATTCCTGAGTTGGCAATGCAATTGCATCCCTCCCCACCCCATTTCCTAGTTTCCCTGAAGAACATGCTCGTACACTTTGCCTAACACATGGACCCCCTTCTCAGAGAAGTGCATTAGCGCCATTGATATACTGTGATAATTTGCTGCTATTCCCTCTCAAATGAGTTACGACCACGTGATTAATTGGAATTCACCAGGTTCGTATTTTGGCATGCTATTTACCACTTCAATGTTTGAATTTAGTGTGCATTTGGTATGAAATGCCAGAACAAGCTACTTGTATCGATAAATATTCCAAAACACTTCACCCATGAATAGATACGGCTCGCGGTTCAATTAATATGTCGACTTGTTGTTTTTTTAAGACTACGATAGAAGTCTGGGACAAGACTGATCAATATGTTTCGCTAATATGTAACATGGTTTGGCGGATAATCAAAATCAAGTAATATTGTTTCTCAACCGAATAATTTTGTTCTTAGTTATTTATGTCTTAAGAACTGGCATTGTCTGGCTAGCTTCAGCTAGCTACACCTATTTTGGTGGGGTGAATCGCGACCAAAGGAAAGGGGGCGCGAAATAAGCATGAGGATAAAAACCTAAAAATCCATTTCTAATCCAGGTTTGAAATATGTAGTTACCCTCTGTCTGATGGACGTCGTGAATTGGATACGTGCCTTTTAACTTTCAGTCTTTGAAAGAAAGAAAAAAGCATCTACATTTGTGCAGAGTTGCATGACCGATGCAGTCGATCATGCAGCGACCGCAACGACCGGTGTGCAGGGCGTCAGCAGCTCCGTGGTTAAGCTGAGCGTCTGACACGCCAGAGACACTGGGTTCGATTCCCATCGGTGCCTGCCTTCCTGCCAGGATGGGAGGCAGGCAACGCCATATGGCCTCAGATGCTGAGTGCGTCGTAAAGCCACAATCAGTATATTCATATCCGGACCGGTGTGCAACAAGTGAAGCATAGTTCATGTCAATAGACGATCCGACCCAATAATTTCCCCACGGCTCCTCATGGTTTTATGGTGAATATTAGTGTTCCAATGCAGCTTAGTTGTGAAAGCAGTCAAGTTAACTGTAAGAACCGTTGCAAAGAATTTAGGTACAACAAGAGTCATACTGAGGAGTCCAGTTATTCTTCCGAACTCTAACACAAACGAAGAGTCAAGAGTCAAATGAAAACTGAAGGGATATGCAAGTTTTGTTCTCTAATGAAGATGTTTAGCCTTGGCATCTCATGTTTTTTTTTGTCATTGGTACGCTGATCGCTTCTCTCAATTGGTGGGGCATTATCGGACCTAATGCCCTTTTTTGGAAGTGAGCAGGCTGTCGCAGGAAGACAAACTTCCGATTAAAGGCAGGAAGTACAAAGTAAAAGAAGGCCATTATTGTTGCTGACATTCAGGCTTCAAATGCACGCCTCGCTTTCTCAACACAGAGCGAGTGTCTAATTTTGAGCTCCTTACTCTGCTATTGAGTCCATCTATTACACTTGTGGTAAATTGGCAGCGTCAGAAGTAGACGCACGGGAGCCAGCCAAATGCATTGACGGAGAAACCTGCCAAGGAAAGATGGACTCGGCTTGGATTTGATTTCAATTTTCTCCACGTAATGCCGCCCAGGGTGGAATAACGACTAGAAATAGGTGAAGCTTAGCATCCATGCGTGTCCGACCGCTCTTAAGACGTTCTTGACAACCACTGGCGGCTGCACCGAATGGTGTTTGTTGGCAAGTAGACCGACTGGAACAGAATGCTTCCCCTCTTTAGCCTTATCGGACGACAATGTTAAGCTTGATCGACTATGTGTCAGGCTGCGAATGTGGCCCCTGCGACGCTGCACCAGAGCAATCAACAGTAGGCATTTACCAGTGGTAGGATTGCCTAGATAATTCGGGTGTTTTTTTTTTTACAATAAGAATTTCAATGAGCCAGGTGCAATCACCGCGGAATCGTTACGGTACTTCAATGATTAGTCATGCATTTGTTTCGTAATCGACGCTAGTGTCTCAATGACGGCACTTCGTAAATCCATGCGTTATTCTTTTCTGCAGCAGGTAATAATGAACTTGCATGCATCAACTGCAGTTGATGCATGCAAGTTCGATAATGCGCATCGCGTGAGCTCCTCCCTTATTCCACCCCCTCCTCCTCCTCCCCCACACGCACAGACCACCATCCCTTCCCGGGGCGGATCCAGGAGATTCCATGAGGGGTGGAATGAGGTGAGGGTGGAGGGCACTTGTCTACAGTGGCGCCATTTCCTAGGTCTTTGGCTCAAAATTCGTTGAGCGGGAAGGGGAGGTCGGTACATTGGAGCATAGTGAAGGGATACCTCTTCCTCTCAGTAGGGCGCCTGTTCCTCTCAAAGGGTGTAAATTCCTCTGGGAGGAACGCATTTGGCTGAAGAATCCGTTCAGCATGAGAAATATTAGACTTTTTCCGAGGGGGCACTTTTTCTTGGTTAGATGGTGGTGGTGGAGGGGGGACACTTTTAAATGGAGGACACATTCCCCCAGTTGCCTTTATCTGCATCCGCCCGTGTGTGGGGCCATCGATGTCGGCGGTCCGTGCGGCGGCGACACGACATGCCGTCGCGGTCGTCAGCACGACTGGTGCGCCCCTAGCGGCCGCACCCGACCCGCACAATCGATAGCAACATGGCGACGACGGCGTACGGCGGGCGAGTGGCGCGAGCCGGTCAAGTCCAGTGATCTGTGACGACTTCCATGTGTCCAGTGCACCGCAACCTGCTGACGAAACTCGGTCTCACTCGGCCTGACGTGGAGGTGCCGTGTTAGTGGCCGCACTGGACGCGCAGCCGCCGTCATGCCGACTCGAATCATCCATAAGACGCTGGACGAGTGCGTGGCTCCACGCCAGACAATGGAGCACGGCCTGTTCCTCACCAGGTAAGGTGACGGCCCGGCCGCATGTGTGCCGTGTGCGGCATAGACTTACGGTACGTTTCACTGTGCCGGCCGGCGTCCGTCGCTCCGCGTCAGCGAAACGCAAGCGGGCGGTCTCGCCAGCTCGACGCGGGAGGTGGGGGAGGGCCGGGGGTGCGGAAGAGGCTGCCCGTGCCAGGAAAGCCTTTCTGCGGCCGGCCGGCGGTCGACGGCATCACCTGCGGCCTGAAGTGATGACGCAGTCCCCGGCCGCGCCCACGTGTGTTGGCTACGCCTGGCGTACGCCGTAGTCGCGGTACCTGCTCTGATGGACTGGCCGGACAGCGGTGGGTCATGGAGGGGGAGGGGGATGGGTGTACTAGTGCAAAACCATGATGCAATTATTGTTGGCGTTTCCAGCAGGAGAAAAGCTTCCCTTAGAGCGGGTGCTGGAAGCATAGCCTTGCAAGAACTATTATCTGGCGACCATCATATCTGAGCCGCCCAATTCTCCACCTATGACTGCGAGGACAGGAGCTGAATCGTCAGGAGACCGGACAGGGGAACGGACACGTGACTTGTGGGCTATGTAGATATGCACATGCACATGTGCAGGTGGTAGTGAATCTGTCCAAGATAAACGTTTCAGATAAACTCAATGGGACCAGAGTCGACATACAGAAGAGAAAATAGCCCCGCCATCACTAGATTGCTCCCCGGGTTAGTAGACATCACAAGGACCAGGGAACGGAAGCATTGCGATAGGTACGGAGTCTCTCACACTCTGAAATCCCTGACAGGGTGGCTGCTTACTTTGCCTCGGAAACCGGTGGAACCACCTGTGAGGACAACACGGCACAGTGGTATATGGGCTTGTAAATGTGGTAAAATGTAGTCAACGAGACGTCTCAGGAAATGTCCAAACGTGCCACTCATGTTTCAACTTGGATATGTTATCAAACAAGTTTAACACCTCAGCAAATTTTAGGTCTCGCTAGTCTCATGAACGCTAGCAGCAAATTATTAGGGTTAAATTATCCAAAGCTGGTATTCCAGCCGTAGCGTTGGTTGCATTGCTACTAGTGTATTCATATGCATACATATATACATACATATATCTATATTTGTACACACACACACACACACACTCACACTCACACTCACGCACACGCACACGCACATACACACTCACACACACACACACACACACACACACACACACACACACACACACACACACACACACTCACACATATATATATATATATATATATATATATATATAGTGCATCTTTCAAGTATTTTCGGCTGTTGTCTTGCTTTCTTGATCGAGTTGAAAAGTTAAATTCACAAAGTTAGCCATACATAGTATTATTGTTAACGTTCCAACCACATTGGCCACCGTTTGAGTAACTGTTTCGGCCACCGTCAGAGTAACCGTCAGAGTAACTGAACTTGGGACGCACGTCTGCCGGATAATCGCAATGAACACCAAAGCCATCCGACACCTCAGCACCGACATCTGGCAGCTAGGGCCAGCTGTCGTCGAGTCATACCCACCCGCAGTCGTCCGTCAGAGTTACTCCCTGTCCACAGCGATGGGGGTTTGTCGTTGCTTTGTAATAGCGAACATTCACCTGACTCGAACTGCCTTGCGGTAGTACAATTTTTCGCAAGGGTTATCAAGAATGGCAGGTATCCAGTGCATATGTATGCACCAACGCATATATATGTGCATACACACATATATATATATATATATATATATATATATATATATATATATATATATATATATATATATATATATATATATATATATATATCCATATATATATACATATATATATATATGTACATATGTCTATATGTGCATATACATATACATATACATATATATATATATATATATATATATATATATATATATATATATATATATATGCATGTATATATATACACCATTCAGCACCCTTAATCGCCCAACTCCTGGCCGCAGGAAGATCATCGGCAGCCAGCAGCTGAGCACATGCGACCCATTCATCTTGGCCGATCACGTGGGACCGATTCAGTACGGTGCTGGTGAGGCGCTCGGGGTGCCCGACCACCCACACCGCGGCTTGATTGTGGTCACATATGTTGTGGAGGGCGGCATGCGACACCAAGACTCGCTCGGACATAACGGTGAGTGCCGACCGGTCCCCAACAGAGAGAAGACGCTTTCGTGTATCGCCCTCCTGTAATTTAGTCAGGCTGCCGCTGATATTCGGACCTGTAGGCCGGGGTGAAGGTCAGCAAGCTGTCAGCAAACGGCATTCGTCAGCCTCTTTTCGTCTGGTTTGTTGTGCTTTTATTGTTGTCCTGTGTCTGTGTCTTGACATGGACTCCAAGTGTGGGTGTTTTCCCGTAGGTGATGTTGACTGAGAGCAAAGTCAGAGCAGATATTTTCCTGTCTTCCCGTTTGTATAGGAGAAAACAACTTTCATATGATTGGCCGGGCCCCGCCCGACTCTACCGTCACGCTTTTGAAATCTCGATACATAAGATTTAACCAGAGCCACGTGGACCCATTTGGTTTGAGCCTTGAAGGGAAAGAAACTATAAGCCTGGACAAAAGATACTCAACACTCCAGCCAATACTATATCCTAAATTATAAAGATATTAAATTCAACAATGCATGCCCTTCCTCATGATCATACGTGTAAGAGCCATCAAGACTGGTATGGCAGGTCTGACTGAGCAACTTTAGCCGATTTAAATTGTGTCATACTGCGTTGCACATCAGCTGGATGAGCTATCTTTAACGTAAGCTTTTTTATATGTATCTCGACCCAACCCACTCTAACGCTGTTCCCGCATACATTACTTTGCAATATCGAAGACGTCGAAACCAGTTGAGAGATGGTGATCATATTTCAAGACAAACACTGATGGACTTAATCGCTTGCACACTCATGTCCTCGCTCAGAAATAGCTAGATTTCCCGAAAGTGAGCAAATAGCACGTCAAACAAAAGCGGAACCTAACCGCCAATCAAGCTTGTTTTTTCACATCAGTCTGGTTTCGGGAATTCTGTTCTCTGGACATTCTGAGCTGTAGATGAATGGAGGAGAGCCACCGGCGTTCGATAGGCCTAGTTCCTCGTCATTAGTTACACCCAGTACATTATAATTGCTCTCGTGCTTCCTTGCCCATTCAAGGCTTGAGTCGTGCTCCCATACCGGACATATGAGCTGTTGGTCAGCTTGATTCGGTTGCTTGGTATTGCTACTGAGACTGTGTAACCTCCAAGTGACCCCTCCGTGGGTGCCGTGTGACCCCTGTATGACGCCTCATGATTCTGTCCTGGCAGACGAGTTACTGGCCGGCTTGATGCGGTGGCTCGGCGTTGCTACTGAGACTGTGCAACCTCCAAGTGACTCCTCCGTGGGTGCCGTGTGACCCCTGTATGCCGTGTGACCTCGTGACCCTGTCCTGGCAGACGAGCTGCTGGCCGGCTCGGTACAATGGCTGACAACCGGCCGCGGCCTGGTACACAGGGAACTGCCCAATGACCAGCTGTTGGCTGATGGCGGCACCTGGGAGGGCTTTCAGCTCTGGATCAACCTGCCCAAAAAGGTAACAGCTCGGACGTGGCAGCTATTTAGGCTTTTGGATGGATGCGAAGTGCACTGTGAGGAGAACGAGTGGCCAGAGACTGAGCAACTCGCTAGCAAAGCTTGGTGTAAAGATGATCACTCTCACTGACGCTTCTTTCTACCTCTAAGATGGAGGAACGTGTTCTTTAGCGTGCTCTGAGTAACATTTTTTTTTCTTGGGGGGGGGAGGGAGGAGAGGAATTGCGGGTCACTGGCGTAGAGGAGGGAGTAGAGGAGGGAACAGCCTCAACTTTGAATAAGGTAAATGCTAGCTCGGTTGCTGTCACCGACGAAGGCACCAGCTGTCTAACGGGTTGGGAACTTAGCATCATCAGTGTTTGGAGGCTGTAGAAAACAAACTAGGAAGTCCGGGCAAACTTAGCACGCACTCAGTTGGGGAAGGGATCAAAGAGATCTTCCCACTCCCGGAGGTTTTCACAAAATACAGAGAAAGGCGGCAGGGCGGGGATGTATCGTAACCTCAAATGTATCATAACCCCTAATGTATCACAACCCAAAATTTGCATAACCCTAATGTATCGTAACCTCAAATGTATCATAACCCCAGGTGTATAATAACCTCTAATGTGTCATAACCTCAAGCGTATCATAACCCCAAATGTATCATAACCTCTAATATGTCATAACCTCCAATGCATCACAACCTCAAATGTATCATAACTTCAAATGTATCATAACCTCAAATGTACCATAACTCCTAACGTACAAACCTCTAAAATCAGCTGACGACGCCGGGTCATGGCAGGCGATTTTCGTCAGTACGGAGGTCCTACGTTCTTATGGACTCTGCCTTGTGGCGCCAGTGAAAGAAACCTGATGTTGGTATATTCTACACTACATGTCCGCTTCATTAGCTTTGCAGCGCCTGGATGCTGCCAACTTTGAAAATTTGCAGATCCTGGTGATATCTGGTGGTTTTTGCTGAGGTCCTTTTGGAGGAGAAAGGGAGCGCAAATGGGCACGTCAAAACTTTTTTTCGGTAGATGGCAGGGCAATCGGTTCAGTCCAACTTAATATCCCTCAGCACATCCCTGAGCTCACCCCTGCACCTAATTTTATACATTTGTGTTAATTTAATAGTATTGTCTTAATAGGCAGCTTCACGCGTGCACTAGCGGGGAGTAATCGTCATGACATCCCAATGGCGGAGTCAGACCATATTAATTACATTATTCTTTAAACTTTTACACTGGAGATTGCACCACTTTAATATGTGAATAAAGAAATAAGAGGATGTCCAGTTGCATAATACGGCTAGTTTTCGACTAGCAATAACTTGTCTAAGCACAAACCCTGAAAATATACACCTACTTCCGTGCCTGGGACGTCACTAGTCTGAAAACTGGAAGTCAGACCACACGAGCCTGATTTCGGAAATAAAGATGTTCAGAAACCTAGGTCATTTGGCACTCCTCACAATTTAGGAAATGTGGGGCAAAATAGTACGCAATAATATCCAAGTGCACATAGGTGTCTACCTTTTGTACCAATACGTCAAGAACAAAAAAAAATGGTTTAGGGTTTCTAGTGTGTGCATAGTATCGTCCCAAGCCTTCGTTTTCTTGTGATATTTGCATTATTAAAACTCCTGCTGGTGTCGAACTGGGTTTTCTGAATTGCAACAGCTCTCTCTGAACAAGAATAGGGCCTTGCAATTGTATTACTTGTGCGGCCCTTGCGTCCACTGGTACAACAGCCGCGAGAACCGTAGTGATTGAAATAATTATGACGTCATCTTACTGGGCGCTGACTGTCCTGTATTCTTTTACTTTCTGCCGTAACGTTGCTTGCCTCAGGTATGTAACCGAATGTGCCGCCTATAGGTAAGAGATGCCGCACTGGTAAAATATACAACGATATGGATGCAACGTTTTGATGACGTCACAAACAGTCACAGTGATATTCGCTCATTGAGAAACCGGACGGTTTTGTAACATTACTTATGGTTAAGGGCAGCGTGAAACCGCCATGAAACCATCGCAGTGGCTTCAGATCATCCGGACCTCTTCCAATAGATCCGAGGACCATTTTATAGTGGTATTTCTACATTGGATGCAAAAAAGTGCATGACGGCAGCAAGTACATCAGAAAACTATACCATATTATATATATATACATTAGGACAGCGTGAAACCACTAAAAAAACAATCGCAGTGGCTCCAGATTGTCGGGCCCTCTTCCCATAGATCCAGGGATCCTATTCCGGTGGTATTTACACATGGGGATACAAAACGTGCATGACGAGGGAAAGTAAAATAGATGGTTATATCACATTATGTATACGGTCGGGCAGCGTGAAAACACCATGAAACAATCGCAGTGGCTTCAGATCATTACGATCTCTTCTAATAGATCCAGGGACAATTTTCTGGCGGTGTCCCCGCATGAGGATGCCAAAAAAGTGCATGACGGCAGAAAGTAAAACAGAAGCTAATGACACATTATATATATGCTAAGGCCGCAACAAACCACCATGAAGCCATCGCAGTAACTCCAGATCATTAGGACCTCTTCCAATAGATCCAGGGATCATATTCTGAAGGTATTTCCACACGGGGTACCAAGAGGTGCATGACGGCAGAAAGTAAAAGAAACAGTTATACCACATTATGTATCCGTTACGGCAGCGGGAAACCACCATGAAACCAATTCATTGGCTCCAGATCATCAGGACTTCTTCTAATATATCCAGTGATCATATACTGAAGGTATTCCCACATGGGGATCACGAAAAGCACGTAACGGCAGCAAGTAAAAGAGACGGTTATACCACATAATGTATATGTTCGGTAATACCACATTATGCATTCGTTACGGCAGCGAGAAACCACCATGAAACCATTGCAGTGGGCCGAGATCATCGCGACCTCTTGCCATAGATCCAGGGCTCATATGTATTTGATAGGTATGAGGTTAACAGTTTATATATGTGTTTCCTCTAAAGCCAATAAAGTTCAACTTTTCTAACAAAATCCTGATGCTGACGGTGTGGAAAGCTTTTTTAAAATCTAGGTACAGAGTATAAACTAATTTATTATTTACGAGGGATTTAGTTACTTCGTTATGCATCAGAGCAATTGGCATGTACGCGCTGCGTTAAAAAAAAACGAATTGCAATGGGTGCATGATATTATTTTCATTTAGAAATAATGATACCCAAAGGTGTATTAATCTTTCCAGTACTTTCGAAAATATTAGTAGCAAAGAGATTGGTCTATAATTAGTAAATTTATCATTTTCCCTGATTTATATACAGGAATTATAACTGCAGATTTTAATGCATCAGGGAATATTGCAGTGTTCAGACAAAGATTAAAGAAATATGTGAGATGTTGCAAAATACTTCTATATTTCCAAATAAAAAAATTTGTACTAATTTTATCCATACCTCCACCAACAGGGTTTAAAGACTTAATAATGTCTTCAATTTGAGCATCATTAAAGGAAGGAATATTGTTAATGCTTGCATAATTAGGCTGTGTAAGATAATATAATGGACTGATGTGTGTTGCAGGAACTTTTTTCCAACTCACTACCTATTGTTGAAAAAATGTATTAAATTTATCAGGTATTTGTTCATTTGCACAGGTAGCCCCAGAGTTATCAACAAAGCACATTGGAGGAACTGTTTGCAATTCATTCTTGTGTATAATTTCATTCAAATACTTCCATGTTTGTTTGCCTTCACCTTTGCTATCCTGGAATGCCCTCTTGTAATATAATCGTTTTGCATTCCTAAGCACACTGTAAAGCATGTTCCTATATATTTTGTATTTATTTCCATTCAGTAAAATTATCTTCCTAATATATTTTTGCATATAGACTGTCACTGAATGTCTTGTTATAATTGTGTTTTGAATTAAGGACAGATTAAGAAAAACTGGAAAATGATCTGATAAATCATGAAGTAGAATTCCTGAATTGTTAAAGACATTAAGATCATTTCTAAATATATTATCCAAAAGGGCATCAGAATTATTACAAATCCGGGTCCCTTTCGAGATGGTTGGGAAAAATCCATAGGAATTTAACATATTTATAAAACTAAGTGTAGGTTTATCAGAGTGTTATTTCAAAAGATTGTAATTGAAGTCCCCTGCTATGACACATGTACACTTAGTGTTTTCCAATGAGTCAAGTATGTTTTCCAAGTAGTCCATAAATAAAGTGTGGCTCAGGTTTGGAGGTCTATATATTTCCCCCAATAGGAATCTCTTTGCTGGTACACCCAACATCATTTTAATTTCCAGAAAACTTGTCTCAAAATGATCACTCTCCAGGTCTTTTCTTTCCACAGCTTCATATCTATTACTTACATATATTGCTGTACCTCCACCTTCACCTTCTTTTCTACTGGATGCAAAGAGATTATAATTTTTTAGACTAAAGTTTTGTTATAAATCTTTCTTCAACCATGTCTCTGACACACAAATAACTGGCCAATCAACTTCAAAATTTGCTAGATTAATAACATTATCAAATTTATTAAGGGACCTTGCTTGATATGAAGTACTGAGAACCCAACATTCAAGTTAAGTGGTTGACATAAGGAATAATATTTACACTGTGACAGTATATGTTCATGAGGAGGGTACTTATCACTCAAATCATTCCCTAGTAACTCCAATGTAGCTCCTTCAAGTTTGAGCCCACTCATTACTCAGAGAAAGAGCTAACTGGAAATGGTGATTAGTTCTGGAAATGGAAAACTTGGAATAATAATTGTGCATGAACAATGAACTGGAACACAAAAAATGGACAATGAATGATCTGAAAGTAAAAAAGTAAAATGGACTTGTGCTATGGAACTGGAATTTCCCGATCGCGAGTTGGATCCACGGTCAGTGCAACAAACTGACGCTGAACACTCACTAAGATTCCGTAAAGCCTCCCCAGCATTAAATCGAACTAAAAGATGTATTTTTCTTACAAGGTGTGTTTTTAATGATGGTTCAGGAAGGGTCTTGACCCCCCCCCTACTTTCCACCGCCCGGAGTCTCCAGTCGTGCTCAGTAGTGAAACCAGATCCATACAGTTTACCTAACTCACTGTCCACTGTATTTTACACATCTACACGACAGATATTGTAGACGTCCATGAGGTACATTGGGACATGACAGGTGCTGTCTAGTGCAGTGGGTGTCAAATTGCATACCTTTGAGGGTTTGTACACTTCCCTATGTCGGGACACACCCCTCAATATAATGAACTTTAACATAGTACTCTTTGAGGCGGATACCCAACCAATTTCATCACATCCACTTCCTTCACGCATTCACCCACTCCCAAATAATGTTGAAATACGACACCTATTCCTTTACCATCCGTTGGTGCTAGCACTTAACTCTTTGGACTTGCTGCATTGAAGAAAAGGTAAAAGCTAATTCCTCTCATCTAGCGAGTGCATTTCTAATCGTTTCTCTATTGAGGAGGAGTGGGTGTGGGATTTGTGGTGCCAACTCTCCGCTTCACCACTTTGCGCCTAATTGAGCTAGGGACATGAAACAAAACCAGCGTATTGCTTGACACAAGTTCTAGGTATTGACGCCCAGTATGACCACGTGAGGTTAGCCACTGACCCTCGAGATCGGGTCAGGAACCTCTAGAAAATCAAATACTTTCGGCTGAAGCCGGCTATCACGCCAGGAAAATTGTGGAAAAAGCCAACAAATATGGATGTGTGTGTAGATCTGGAGATCATCCATCGGATGACGTACCGAACATCATGATCGAGCAATTGCACGTATGCTTCCAGGTCGTGCTAAAAGTAGGCCTGATCATATAGAGTTTAAAGTTGTATCAATTAAGTGTGATTGAATAACAGTTCAGGTGGCTTAGGGATAGAAGTGGACACTAGCCCAAATTCCTGATCCAACAGATTATCCGAAGTAATCCATGTGCCGTTTAATGCCATCGATCTAAGATGACCTCGGCTAATTTATGTTTTCTAATTTGTGACCACTCAGGGATTATTTTCGGTGTGGAATTATAATTTCGCGGCCATTTTTGCTCTGATGGAGTGAAAATGGAAATTTTGGGATTCTTCTTCGTTGGGTTTAGCTTTTTCTTACAATAGGGTTGCTTAAGCAATGCTAGGAAAGGGAATTTTAATGCTTTAAATCATGGAATCATTTCCCTTCCTGTCCTGCAAAAAAAAATCATTCATTTTTACTCCTCCTGTATTGTCATGGGACATGCCATGCCCAAATAATCAATTTTCTAGGCAAATCTAGAAAATGGATTCGAATTTAGGATTCAGCACACAAAATACATCGTCTGGGGTGTTTTATATTCAAATTTGATGTCCGGTGCTCACATTGCCATTACCAAAATCCATGTTCATCTCCAAAGCCTATATCATGTCCCAAATTTTCGGCTCAAAATTCCCATATTTCACGTCTAATTTAAGGTTTTAACGAGATCGAAGAACACATGAGGCCCAGTGCTATTTGAAGTCACATAGCACGGTGTTTTAGTGGAATTACTTCGCTAAATAGCTATTTTGATATTCCCTTTAGCTTACTATATCACCAACATAACAGTTGTTTAGCCCTGTCCCATTCATATTTGTGCGTTGCATCACCTCTTCCCTATCGTATGTAGTAGTTTTAGAGGCAAATGTTATATTTACCTTGTGTTGTATTTTTATTGAAAACACACGCACATCGATCGCCGGCAACGACCTAACAAATCGAAGCGCTTAAGCCAGCTGACAGTCACCTTCCAGTCCTTTGTAGGACCAGGGATATAGACAACGCATCCAGCAATATAGAACAGAAAAGCACGGACGTCGATTTTGCGCTACATTGTTTTCCGCTCATACAGACCATGCGGCCGTTTCAGCTTAACTACATTTGGAAGCGTTCATGCTTGTTGCCTAGCCTAAAACTTTTATGGGTGTGTTTTCCCTTCATTGAATGCAGCTCCAAGCTCATGTAGTGAGCTTCAAGTTTCAAGTCTCCGATATAGTGATGGTGGGGGTATAATGATATGCTAGTCCCCATGCAAATCCAAAGGAGGAAGCTGTCCCGCTGCCCCTTCCTCGAATCATCAGTCTCTGTTATAAGGGGACGAGGTTCTAAATTACTGTTTGGACTGCACTACATTCAGCTCCGCAGTGGCGAAACTGCACATTTTTAAACTCCTGCCCCAGCCACGATATATTCGCTTCGACGCATTACCGTCATTGGTATTCCACATGGTAAGATCAGGAGCAATGGCCACATATCTTACACGGGAAACCTTTTATTCCAACGGGCATCAGTAGCATGTCTGACCTTTGTTGGCATATGGAATAGCTCCATCGAGCCTCAGGGGCGCTCGTCGCTGCCATGATATGACTAACTGGAAGTAGGTGTGGACACATTCCCGCGTGCATGCAATGAATACACGCATCCTATTCGTATTCACGACCATGCGTTGTTACGTGGAGTCATGCATTGCGAACTGGGTGCTTCCCAAGAGGTGCTGTGCAGCCAGATAGGTACAGCTGGGCCAACAATACAGGCACGGGTCTGGAGTTCTGCCATGAATAAACTGGTGGGGATCATTAGGGTGTGTAGTCCATCCAATATGGCATGCAAACCTGATAAGTGCAGTATTCAATTTCAAATTCTGCAGAAGTTACTCAGAGGCTATCTTCACCCTCAGTATTAGCCATGCTCACCACGCGTATAATTAAAGTACACACGAATATGAAGGGAATATTTACATTTGCTTCGGAACATATGCGTTCAGAAGATCTTAGGATGAGTAAGATGATGTTCGAAAGCCCACCGATGCTGATGCGCCAAATTAAAAATGCAATATCAATTGTGGAAGGATTACAAATAAAAAATTGTTCAAGCTGTGCTAGAAAACGGTGGAAGCAAATTTGCATGGTTCAATTAAGCGGAACTTCCACATTTCAATCTATAATCATTAACGTTCCAATACAGCATAAACTCGCAAACACTTAGCTCAAATTCTATATCGATACGCATTTGTCGTCCACACACATTCTCATCCCGTCTTCTAAGATAGAACGTATTTAGATGCATCTCCTGTGCCATGCGAGCACCATGCATCCCACGTTCCGGTGACGCGCAGGTCCGGTAACGCCGTGCGATGGTGGTGACGTGTTTCAGGATAAGATGATGTGCCCCGAGATGCAGGAGTGCCGGCCGGAAGATGTGCCCGAGTACAGGGACAACCTGGAGCAATTCTCTGTCAAGGTTCTTGTTGGACAGTACAAAGGTAAGCTGGCGGTTAACTTCTGCCAGAAGATTCCCTTTTGATATTAAACTTATGAAATCCTACTAGGTTCTTTGCAATTATTCTTCACCGGAGATTTAGCCTCATATCAAATTCTGAGTACGCTTAATATATAAAGACGCTTCGCATTCCCTGTTCAATTTCTTCTTTAATATGTATTTCCTTCCTTCCTGTGGATTCTTTCTTCATTTTCTTTCTTCTTCTAATTCTTTCTTCCTGTGTTATTCATTCATCTAAAAAAATCATTCAACATATTCGACAGGTATGCATGTATATGTTATATGCATATGCCAACGCCTGTTTCCATGGATGTATGTGTGCATTCATTCCTTTCTGACAATTTGAAGCGCACCATTCGATTTGCCCAACCAAGGCATACCATTTTTGTCCAAACGCCTTCTTTTTTTTCGAAGCTTCTTCTGAACTCTTTAATTGCGATACTTGTTCTGACGATGACGTAATGACTTCTTAGCGCAAATACTGCACACAATGACAAGAATGTTGGCCACATTTAAGGCAAAAACATTTGCTTCTCAGGCGAGTAATGGTCCTTGAAATGGTGATATCGAGCATATGATTGGTATAATATGCGAAGCCGAAGCGAGCGACATATTTTCAGTGGTGCCTGGAAGAGGAGCTGTTGGCATGCAGACCACCTATCAATGGTATTGCGAGATGCCTTAGAATAGCCAGGCTAGTAGCCAATGGAACACCAGGATCAAATATGGATGCGGAAACAAAATCAACGATTTTTTCCTAGCTTTGCCTGGATCTCATCTTCACAGTTAAAGTTGCTTACCTGATGCTATATTTGTCTGCAAGAAATCCTCATTCATCATATAGTGTTTCTATGCAAAGAAATGAATCGTCCGATCGGTCGAAGAACTACGTTGCATATTGAGCAAGACCTGCGCGCTTATTTTTGGGCTGGCTTCCTCTCCGATCGGTATTCGGACCGGTGCGATTCGAGTAAGCACCAAATAAACACATGAATAGTGCGGTACTCTAACTTTAGCCTGCATGATGATGAATTGTTCGCGTGCTGAATATAAATGATTGTGACTTACATCGCTAAGTTAAAGAGTATCTTTCAACGATCGCTGCTGCCCGGTCAGCTCAGCGGATGGAACACACTGACCTGTAAAGATCTCCCCCCACCCGTCTTGGCACTGCGGGTCGAGTCACTCCAAACGCTGGCTATTAACGCCCCTGGATGGGTTGGCTAGTTGGCAACTAGCCAGGCAAGGTCGGGGACGCGGGCACCAGGCGGTCGTGTCCACTTGTCCATTAAACTTTCGGCCAAAACTATGCAATTGAACTGGAATTTTCCACTCGGGAGGTGGGTTCAGGGTCAATGCAACAAACTTGCTCCTAGCACTGACACTGACTCTGTAAGGCCTTCCAAGAACAAACAATTCGGACTGGATCGAAAAAAGAACTTCGAAAAGTCAGCCGTCGACCACACGTCACATTGGCTGCCATTGACCGGTGTGTCGTGTCTCGTGCCGAGTGTCTGTGGAGCAGCTGGGGGTGGCCGGCCGCCAGCTCTGACGCCCATTAACACGGCCGACTGTGCCGCCGGCGGCCGCGCGCTCCCGTTTCCGGCTCTGCTGGCTCCTGTTAGCATCACGGCCAGAAGAAGCACCCCCGGGTGGCGGCCGCAGTCCCTGAGGCTCGTGGCGACTGCCGACAGCCTCGCCCAGGGCGAAATATGCCGGCACTGATTTCATTCGTATGCTGACAGAATCGGAAACACACAGTGCCGAATTTCAATAAAGCAGTGTTCTTGCATCGCTGTGGAATCATTCATTCCTAGCTTGTAAATCTTAACTTGCTCCGGTTTGGTATGTTGCCACGTGTGCTTTTCCTTTCAGCACTAGCGGATCCAGAGAGGGGTCATTCCGGCCATGGCCCCCAAAGTGCTTAAGGGGGGCATAGTGTCTTTTGGTCCCCCAAGCCAACAAAAGTATACTAAATTAAAATGCAGTAACTTTCCGACGTAAAAAATAGCGCCATGTTGAAAGAATCTCCATTTGTAATGCTATTTTTCTCCCATTGTTTGGAAGCAATATGGTAGCATAATATATTCTGACACATATCGAGGGTTCCATGCTGCTCAAGTTCTGTTTACAGCAAGGGTTAGCAAAACTGGATCCGCCAGTGTGTGCACGTGTACGAACGTTGACGTGATATAAGACGGTGAACGTGAACGTAAACGTATTGGTAAACAAGAACAAAAATCCGGTAACTTAGAAACGGTGGAGGTGGGCTGGGTCCTTTGCCACATAGTGGTCAAAATGAGGTGCTTTTAGCCAAAAATCGTGTGAGAATGAGCACCCTCCAAATCCGTTCAATCCCTCCCCTTACGCAATTCCTAGGTACGCCACTGAATGGGGAGGGGGAGGGCTGACGCCGAAATCTGAAAGTTGCCCCCCCCCCCCCACAAATCGGTTGGTTAGATCCGCCAGTGCCTTTCAGTGATTCTGCCACATGGCTTCAGAGTTGTGTGGTCTTCGGAGTGAGCTGCAGGCTGGCAAATTCGGATGGTGGTGCATAACACCAGCACGTGAATCACATGCATCACATGCACACCCAGGCACTCACCCTAAATCCTTGTTGGAATAACTGTGCCGACACGTGCCATCTCACAGTATAATGAAATGGAATAATTCGTGGAATATATATGTTTCTGAATCTTTTTGGGGAACCAAATAAATGCTCGTTTATGCAGTGAGTTGCGACTCAGATCCATACTATTTTTCAAACACTGGTTTCACTCTTTATGGTCTATGCTGCTTCAAGCCGCAGCGTTTGCTTCTCGTAAATGTAAGAGTTATGGAGTAAGCTGATTGTATCATTAGTTACCTAGAGTGTGATCTTCAAGTTGTGTTTTCGGCAGGGCAGTGAATATTTTGATTAGTGTGGTGCAAATGGTCCTGCCTTCCAAGTGACGGACGTAAATAATCATGAAAGTCATCTACATCGATAATACATTTTGTTTCTGTATGCTATGAAAATTATGTTTTAGCCCGTCGCTGTTCGGAAGAGCGTTGTGTGCCCGCCCTCTATTGATCTTTCCCCATTTGACGCCGCTAGGGAGCTGCTATTCGCAGCTTCACATGGATACCTGAAATCTATCGTGATAAAAATCAGGTTGTCGACTGACTCTGAATGTCATTATGACAGCATGCATATCATGGGTGGCGATTTTTCTTGCATATTTGTAGATGGCGTGCAGGTGATATGCATAGGTGTTGTTTTATGAAAATTATTGAGGTGGCAAATTGCCGCAGGTTTGATGTAGGCATAAGATGTGGCTGTTTCACACGCGCACAGAGGAGTGAGAGTATGGTCGGGTGGGGGTAGAATCCTTCTGCTTCTGATTTTTTACAACATATCAGAAACGAGCGGTAATATTGTCATGTAATGTTGCGACTTTGTGAAAAATAAGTCGATAAGCGCATCCTATACAACACAAAATCGAAATCCGTGACTAAATGTAGGAATTGCGGGGTGCCAAATCGGCCGACCAGGCGACGCCCGGCGAGCGTTCAAGGTCACAAAGGCAAAATCAAAGGTCAAGGCGATGTGTTCTTTCTTGATTGTGAATTGTGGAAATAGTTAAGCCTTGTAAAGTACAGCTGCCAGTTAAATCTACCAAACGCACCGTCTTCACGCCAGTTCATCTCATACCAATATGGAATCACATGGAAAGAGGCCGAGTTCAAGATATCTTCAAAATCCAAGCATGCAAGACCAAGTGCGTTTTAGCATTTGTATCACTGCGTTCGCTCGCAAAGCTCGCTTACTTTGTTTGAACAGCCAGTGTAAACTCGAAAGACCAACGCTGCTTGGGAAACGTCTGCGAACGAATGCATGCCAGGTATGGCTATATCCGGGAATCTAAATAAAATGAGGCAAATCCTGGTCTTCTAATTCTGGTGACGAAATTATCTGAAGAAGAAAATGACACAACGGCTTCACACCTTTAATAATCTGAGGGCACAGAACACATGATTCAGAAGTATTTAGGAGCGACACCGTCAGTCACCTGCTGTCGCGGTGTCCCACCAACCGCCAGACTACAACACCAAAATGTACAAATGCATGTGTGTGACCATATCGTGCCCCTGAAACTGGTCATATCACACCCCATGTAGCCTCAACCTTGTTACCGGTACCAGTACCCTACTAATAAGGGAATGCATATGATGGGATGAATCACCCGTCGTGAGCGATGTAAAAGGGAGTTTGATTCATATATGACACCGTTTCTAAACTCAAATAGCGGAACAAATGTCGATATTGAATTGGGCCCGTCGTCACCAAGTCAGACGAAAACCTTGCAGATGCACACTTGCTGCCCGTCTTATCACAGATGCACACTTGCTACGTGGACTACCAATGTTGAGGTAGTGCTGAGGGTGTGAGACTGCACAACTATCTAGGAAAAAAGCTGGTGCACATGGCCAGGGGAAACGGTGTTGGGAACAAAACCTGGCCACATGCGAGCAAGTGTGGTTTCTGCGAACGCGAAGGCTGGAAGATAGCAGGTAAGTGCAATACAAGGCATCAAATGTGCACCACATACCCTGGGTGTCTGATTCGCTGAAGATAAGAATGTGCAAAAAAGGAATTATCAACACCAAACATTTTGACGTTAGCGGTGTGGCGGCCCTGTCAGCGCTAGGGACTCCTGCCAGGGGTGGGTTCAGGGATTGTCATGGCGGCACTTGTTTGAAGTGGCGCAAATTCTTCGGAGGGGCGCCACTACAAAAGCACTTCGAGGCAAAGGTGGATACAGGGGTAGCACTGGAGGCGTGTGTGTCGACATGAAAGTTGGCGCCCCTTCGGCCGGGAAAATGCTCCATTCCGGGAAAACTCGAGTACATTCTTATCGAATTTCCAGTCAAACTCGTCCCTCTCAGAGGAAAAGGTGCCCTTTTGGTGCGCTCGAGTGCATCCCCATCGAATTATTTAGGCAAAGGCGCTCCTTGGAAGAGAAAGACCCCATCCGATGTGCTTGAGTGGAACCCCGAAATGTTCAGCCAGATGCGCACCTTGGAAGATAAAGGTGCCCCTCCGGGAAGGCCCGAGTACACCCCATCCGTCATTTTTTAAAGATAGACGAGTCCCTCCAGAAACTAATTTCCCCTCACAGTAATTTCTGAACTCCTGCCTGGTGAGGTGTCCTTTCCTTCCGAGCGGAGCCTTTGGCAAAAAACAAAATTGAACGGGGTCCATTCGAGCGCACTGGAGAGACGTCTTTTTATCTCGGAGGGGCGCTTCCGACGAAAAAAATGCATATGGGGTTACTCGAGCCCTCCCGGACGAGCGGTTTTTCCCGGCCGGGAAGAGCGCCACCTTCCATAGGAGGGAGGCGCATGCCCCCAGAACCCCCCCCCCCTCTATCTGCCCCTGACTCCTGTATCTCCTAGCCAGCAGCTGGCCGCATTCAGGCCAACACAGGTTTTCGTTTCTCCGGAGAAGACAGACCTCTAGCCGACGCAGACGAACTGCGCATTTTGCATTCGGGATGGAATTCAAGAAGACAGCACCAAGTTCGACCTGTTTGTAGCAAGCCTTTCTGTGTCGAGCACGACACTCGTGCGGATGCTATCACGTTCAACACGTCAAGCCGCCCATTTTCGTGACCTTTATTCACACCCTGAGGCGTAGGTTGGCGGAATCGCGAGCGGCCCTCCTGGAAGACCTATTGGCCGTCAGCGGTTCGGAGACAAGAAGTCGTTCCAATTGCTCCTGTGGATGTACTCACAACTAGATACAAGACGGGACGCTCTTCGCGTCCGTGAGCTGTTAAAGACCATTTCTTCAACGGCTGCCACAGGCTTGGGCAGCATTATCGCTGCCTTCAGAGGAAGCCCTCGGCTTCAGGCTTGGTGTCAGCAATGGCGACAGGATGCTCAGCAGCGCAGACGGTGCCAATCGGTGCAGTGTCTCCGGACACTAGTACGCTGGCCACACTACAGGGTGTAGTCGCGACCTTAACGGTGGCGGTCAGTCGCCTGGAAGCCATCCTGGGTGACAGGACAGCAGAGTGAACGGACGGACGTCATTAATTCCAGAGCCATCAGCGGGACCATCGGAGGGACCATCGGTGGGACCATCGGCGGGACCATCGGCGGGACCATCGGAGGGACCATCGGCGGGACCATCGGCGGGACCATCGGCGGGACCATCGGCGGGACCATCGGAGGGATCATCGGCGGGACCATCGGAGGGACCATCGGCGGGACCATCGGCGGGACCATCGGCGGGACCATCGGCGGGACCATCGGAGGGACCATCGGCGGGACCATCGGCGGGACCATCGGCGGGACCATCGGAGGGATCATCGGAGGGATCATCGGCGGGACCATCGGAGGGACTATCGGCGCTCCCGCTCCAATGCAGCCCGCAGTTTTATGCTTTTAACCGCATGCGCATTTCTACTTCATATTTTGGGGGACATTTTCACTATTTGAGGGGCAAAATTGAACATTGAGGGGACACATGCCCCTCCAAACGTATGCAAAACGACACCCCCGGTGATATGCATCATGACATTGGTAAATGCGATGCTGGTGATATGCAGCGTGATGTTAGTAGACGTGACGCAGGTGACAGGTGGCATACCCAATGGTTCTGATTAATCCCCAGAGACCTCACTATTCCTGACGGAACCGCGTAGTTATTTCAAGTCACCTTGACCAAGTATAACCTGATATCAATTTTGATTTATGTAATCTGATAATGTTTTCTTTTGTAGCGATGGCATGGCTCGATGTCTAATCTATTATACGCTGCACATTTAAAAGTAAAACTTCTGAACAGTCTGCGGTTATTGGACACGAACAATTTATTTTCTTATGTGATCTTTAAGAAGGAACTTCACCTCATCGGACCGCCATATGATATAACCTCATATGATCTGATCTGATCCGGTATGACATGCATATAATTTTAGGCGTGTCTACTCTAAATCGAGCCATCCAACTCAATGTGAATGAGTGAACAAAAGATTGTTGAAATACTTTATAAAATTCTTCATAGTTAAAGTGCTAAATACTTGATAGTTAAATTATGTTATGCACCAGTTTTGTGGCTGGAGAATTCCTCTAACATATGAAGTCATATTTTCCTTGACATGCCATCCGACTTTGAATATGACGTTAAGGTTCACCAGCCTTACATGCAGAGGTCATTACGCCCTCAATATTGATTAAAGTCTGATTTCGTTTATTGGGTGATTGGCTTCGGAGATTGCCGGGTATGGAAATATTCCCTTCGCTTATCACACTTGACTTAAGTTAAAGCCTCAGCCAGTCCCAAGATACCCTTCGCCTTTCTCTATAAAGTGAACGATAAAGCGATACATCCCAATCTGGATACATTTCCGTTGACTTTCTGTTTCCTGTAGATTCTGTAGGGTGGCGGGTATACAACCAACGCGGTTGGTGCCTCGCAACGCCAAATGGCTACTCAATTGTAAATCCACTTCGCCAGCTCTCCAGCGTCTGCACGGCCTCTTAGACGGCGACGTGTGTGCGTGTGACGGGGAGCCATTCTGCTCCGTCTCCAAGACGGCGACGTGTGTGCGTGCAACGGGCAGCCATTCTGCTCCGCCTCCCAGACGGCGACGTGTGTGCGTGTGACGGGCAGCCATTCTGCTCCGCCTCCCAGACGGCGACGTGTGTCGTGTGACGGGCAGCCATTCTGCTCCGCCTCCCAGACGGCGATGTGTGTGCGTGTGACGGGCAGCCATTCTGCTCCGCCCGCAGACGGCGATGTGTGTGCGTGTGACGGGCAGCCATTCTGCTCCGCCCGCAGACGGCGATGTGTGTGCGTGTGACGGGCAGCCATTCTGCTCCGCCTCCCAGACGGCGATGTGTGTGCGTGTGACGGGCAGCCATTCTGCTCCGCCTCCCAGACGGCGATGTGTGTGCGTGTGACGGGCAGCCATTCTGCTCCGCCTCCCAGACGGCGACGTGTGTCGTGTGACGGGCAGCCATTCTGCTCCGCCTCCTAGACGGCGATGTGTGTGCGTGTGACGGGCAGCCATTCTGCTCCGCCTCCCAGACGGCGATGTGTGTGCGTGTGACGGGCAGCCATTCTGCTCCGCCTCCCAGACGGCGACGTATGTGCGTGTGACGGGCAGCCATTCTGCTTCGCCTCCCAGACGGCGATGTGTGTGCGTGTGACGGGCAGCCATTCTGCTCCGCCTCCCAGACGGCGACGTATGTGCGTGTGACGGGCAGCCATTCTGCTTCGCCTCCCAGACGGCGATGTGTGTGCGTGTGACGGGCAGGCATTCTGCTCCGCCCGCAGACGTCCGCTCGCCGATCCGGACGCACACGCCGGTGACGCTGCTGGACGTGCGGGTGTCGCCAGGGGGCACGTTCCGGCTAGAGCTGCCGGCCGGCCACACGTGCTGGCTGTACGTGTGGCGCGGCGCCGGCACACTGGGCAACGTCGAGCAGCGGCCCGTGCGCGCCGGCCACGTGGCGCGACTCAGCGACGAGGGCCACGCGTTCCTGGCCGAGGCCGGCAGGGAGGAAGGTGAGTCGCACCTGCAGGGAGGACGGTGTGTCGCATGTGAATGGAGGACGTTGTGTCGCATGTGAAGGGAGGATGGTGTGTCGCATGTGAAGGGGGGACGGTGTGTCGCATGTGAAGGGAGGACGGTGTGTCGCATGTAGAGAGAGGACGGTGTGTCGCATGTGGAGAGAGGAAGGTGTGTCGCATGTGAATGGAGGACGTTGTGTCGCATGTGAAGGGAGGAAGGTGTGTCGCATGTGGAGAGAGGAAGGTGTGTCGCATGTGAAGGGAGGACGGTGTGTCGCATGTGAAGGGAGGACGGTGTGTCGCATGTAGAGAGAGGACGGTGTGTCGCATGTGGAGAGAGGACGGTGTGTCGCATGCGGAGGGTGGACGGTGTGTCGCATGTGAAGAGAGGACGGTGTGTCGCATGTGAAGGAAGGACGGTGTGTCGCACGTGGAGTGAGGACGGTGTGTCGCACGTGTGGGGAGGACGGTGAGTAGCACGCACAAGGAGGAAGTTGGGGCGTTGGCGGCGGTACGGTGAGTCGCATGCGGAAGGAGGACGGTGAGTCGCACGTGGAGTGAGGACGGTGAGTCGCACGTATGGGGAGGACGTTGGGGCGCTGACGGCGGTGCGGTGAGTCGCTGACATGGCGGATGGCGAGTGGCCCCTGTAGGGGCAGGTGGGCCATAGATTTAGCGAGTATTTTGAGTCACTCACGGAGAACGGCGAGACGTGGTCGTCATCTGCTCTCGTTTTGCTCTGGTTCATTTTCAGGTTCTTTCTCTTGGTTTTCCGACTACTTTGAGGTTTGTAGCGATTCCTTCGTGTCTGATGCTATGGTTCTTTTGCCTGTATATGACCAATATCCAGTTCTAGATATCAGGGGCGTTACTACCAAACAAGTGTTTGCCCATGGAATCATCCTGGACGCATTGTCATCTATGTTTCATTGTGAACACGAATTGTGCGTGAGTTGCAGCCGGGATGATGTCTAATTTGGTTTTCCTCTCGCAGACATGAGACTACTAATCGGTTCGGGAGTTCCTCTGAAGGAGTCCGTCTTCAAGTTCGGCACGTTCGTGATGAGCTCCGTTTCAGAAATCGAACAGGTGGGCGCGGGCGTCTCATGTCACATGGTGACGTTCGCTGGCGCACTCCAGCGAACATATCAACGGGAATGGTGACGTTCGCCATCACACAAGCGATATTTCCCTCTCCAGGAGAGCGTATCTCTCTCTGAAGTGATAATCTTCATTATATGTATTTGTGCTTGCACGGCTCGCTACCCATTGTAATTTGTCTGCAACAATTAGCCTCTACCATTAGACATTCATGCATGGTGATTCAATGACACGCTACCTTTGTTTCGTATGCTAATTACATGTAAGCCGAGGAGCCTGGGCGACGTGATGTAGTCTGACACAACTGAACGGCCGTTCGCCCTCTGGCGCCGTGCTGATTTACTCGTCAATTGTTTCTAATATATTACATGTACACCTGCAGATGATTACAGCGTGGCATGATGACCTGTACATGCGCACGGAGACGATTTGAAGTCGGTACGACGAGAGGGTATTTTGAGCACCTCGCTTCCATTTGACTTTCATGCTATTCCATAAACGTAACGTTCATTTTCTTTCAAGCCACTATGGCGGCCACAGAGTTGGTAGAGCAACCGCAGAGTTGGTAGTGCTGCTGCAGAGCCAATAGAGCAGTCACCATAGCAACCGCGCCGACCCCGTTCTGATGGTTGTATGGGGAGGGGACGGAGCATTGAGTAGCGCTTCGCTTTGGCCTAGTTCAAAGGAGTCAGCTTAAGGCAAAACTGTGTCCACACGGCCAAAACAGCTGTGGCCTGCGGCGCCACAGCCGCTGACGGCTGTTAGAAACACAGCTACTGTGCGCTGTTTCGGCCGGCGACTGTCGCCGCCACGGCCGCCAGCTGCGCTGTGTCAGCTGCTGTATGTGTCGGCTGCCATATGTGTGTCAGCCGCTGTGTGTATCAGATTATGGGTGTGTCGGTTGCAGTGTGCATCAGCTGCGCTGTGTCAGCTGCTGTGTGTTTTTCGGATGCTGTATGTGTCAGCTCCTGTGTGTGTGTGTGTGTGTTCGTGTGTGTGTTCGTGTGTGTGTTCGTGTGTGTGTTCGTGTGTGTGTTCGTGTGTGTGTTCGTGTGTGTGTTCGTGTGTGTGTTCGTGTGTGTGTTCGTGTGTGTGTTCGTGTGTGTGTTCGTGTGTGTGTTTGTGTGTGTTCGTGTGTGTGTGCGTGTGTGTGTGTTGTGTGTGTGTGTTCGTGTGTGTGTTCGTGTGTGTGTTCGTGTGTGTGTGTTCGTGTGTGTGTTCGTGTGTGTGTGTGTTGTGTGTGTGTGTGTGTGTGTGTGTGTGTGTGTGTGTGTGTGTGTGTGTGTGTGTGTGTGTGTGTGTGTATGTGTGGGTGTCAGCTGTTGTGTGAGTCAGCTGCTATGTATGTGCCAGACACGGTGTGTGTCAGCTACTACGTGTGTCAGCCACTGTGTGTGTCAGCTCCTGCTGTGTATGTCAGCTGCGCTGTGCCAGCTGCTGTCTGTGTCAGCCGCTGTGTGCGCTGTTGCAGGCGCTCGACGACTACAGGAGCGGCCGGCTGGGCCAGATCACGGTGGGCGAGAGTCGGGCCGGCGCGCTGCCGGGCGCCGCGCGCGGCCTCGACCTCATGAGCCCGTTCCAGGGCGAGATCGAGATGATCGGCGGCGATCCGGACGCCGCCGCCGGGGGAGCGGACGTCGACTCTGACCCGGCCACCGCCCACCTGACCAACGGTCACCAGCACTGAGACCGCCCACACTGCGGCACGGACGGTACGGGCCTGACTGCACCGACACTGACCGTTATCACTACAGCACGGACGGTACGGGCCTGACTGACACCGACACTGACCGCCCACACTACAGCACGGACGATACGGGCCTGACTACACCGACACTGACCGTTATCACTACAGCACGGACGGTCGGGCCTGACTACACCAACACCCCCCCACAAAAAAATGACGTATCACTACAGCACGGACGGTCGGGGACGTACGGGCCTGACTACACCGACACTGACCGTTATCACTACAGCACGGACGGTACGGGCCTGACTACACCGACACTGACCGCCCACACTAAAACACGGACGGTACAGGTCTGACTACACCGACACTGACCGTTATCACCACAGCACGGACGGTACGGGCCTGACTACACCGACACTGACCGCCCACACTAACACGGACGAGCTGACTACACCGACCCCCCCACACTACAACACGGACGGTACGGGCCTGACTACACCGACACTGACCGCCCACACTACACACGACCGTTAGTCACTACAACACGGACGGTACGGGCCTGACTACACCGACACTGACCGCCCACACTACAGCACGGACGGTACGGTTTGCCAAACACACGGACGGTACGGGTCTGACTACACCGACACTGACCGCCCACACTACAGCACGGACGGTACGGGCCTGACTACACCGACACTGACCGCCCACACTACAGCACGGACGGTACGGGCCTGACTACACCGACACTGACCGTTATCACTACAGCACGGACGGTACGGGCCTGACTACACCGACACTGACCGTTATCACTACAGCACGGACGGTACGGGCCTGACTACACCGACACTGACCGCCCACACTACAACACGGACGGTACGGGCCTGACTACACCGACACTGACCGTTATCACTACAGCACGGACGGTACGGGCCTGACTACACCGACACTGACCGCCCACACTACAGCACGGACGGTACGGGCCTGACTACACCGACACTGACCGCCCACACTACAGCACGGACGGTACGGGCCTGACTACACCGACACTGACCGCCCACACTACAGCACGGACGGTACGGGCCTGACTACACCGACACTGACCGTTATCACCACAGCACGGACGGTACGGGCCTGACTACACTGACACTGACTGCCCACACTACAACACGGACGATACGGGCCTGACTACATCGACACTGACCGTTATCACTACAGCACGGACGGTACGGGCCTGACTACACTGAAAAGGACCGTTCACACTGCAGTACGAACGCTTGACACCCGACCTGTGATTCCCGCCCTGCTTGTTATTACTACAGATAGACTTTTGTTGCACCGGTGCTCTGCGCATTGCAAAGTTAATTATATTCATGGTTATGTATTGTTGACAAATGATCGCTACGTGAACTTCATTACTTTCTCTCAATTGATAGTCACTGAAATCAAGTTTACTGCAAATGCCTGGTGCTCTTTCTCTGAGGGTATGGCGCGGTCTAGTTCAGCCAATATGATACGAATTTGCGACCACTTGTAGACATTCAGATTTGCAGGTGGGAATTTGGGGCTTTCAAGAAGAAATGAATGCGAGGAAGGTACATTTTTAGTAAAGGTTATAATTTGCCATGTTGTTGAAGAGGGAAAAAATATTGACGAGGGAAAGGAGGAGAAAGAGAAGGAAGCTAAAAAAAGGCCGCCGGCTGATGATCTAAAATAAAACGTATGAATGTCACACAGAATGAATCCCAGAACACGTTCCATTCAGTTTGCCTGGTTTCCGTGCTGGTCGGGTCCGATTGACCACTGCTGAATGGGAGCGGCAAAAGCTTAGGCGAGTCCTGACAGCGGCTGTCCTATCACCACGGCACCATTGTGTGGTCGAAACATTGCCTGTTGCCGCCTGATATGACGCTCCAAAGATGCGGACACCGTTAGCGAGGTACAGTGGGCGTCAACGGTGCTGGTGTGTTAGCGTGTCCAGGCAGCCAAGTCGAAATGGACCGTCTCCGGTAGTGACGTGTCTGCCTGCCGCGAGCCACAAATATGTTTCAACGTGCATCCCGCTCTTTCAATATGTTTGAACGTCGGCTTTGATAGGAAAACGACAATGGTACTAAGAATACGATGTAGTTTAGGATACGATGGGAATACAAGAAAATTTACGTAATTTTCATGGCGGTTTTGTTATATTTCCAACTGAAGTAGAATTCACTGGCCGCTTTTCGCCAATTCATAGAGGATTCAATACCACGTCACGGCTTACAAATACACCTGTTTAACTCCGGCGTACTACAATGGTTTCCGAACGAATAAGAAGATAGTTGCGTTCTACAGCATGAATGTGAGGCAAACGAAAGCCGGCGGGTTGCAGTAAGCTGACCAAGTCGCTCGGTCTCTGAAGCGGCAAAATAGCTGGTGAACA
Source organism: Imbricaverruca yamaguchii (assembly GCA_034440575.1). Lineage (NCBI taxonomy): Eukaryota > Metazoa > Arthropoda > Thecostraca > Neoverrucidae > Imbricaverruca > Imbricaverruca yamaguchii. Next base: position 494,339 of record JAOTOL010001580.1, read on the forward strand.
CTGCTCAGGTCGCCTGGGAGCCCGCCGTGCCAAAAGACCGCGTGCCAACCAACGCCCAAAGAAACCACGTGTCATCCAACGCCTCATGAAACCGTTTGCCATCCAATGCCCCAGGAGCCCGCGTGCGATCCAACGCTCCAGGAGCACACGTGTCATCCAACGCCCCAGGAAGAAACTGATGACGTTACAGTTCGTGACTGAATTTTGCCCGCGTCGTCGGCCCATCTCCCGGACGAACGATGAGATTTGATAATGGCAGCGGGTCCCTGAAGAGACCTTGACCGGGAACGGGGATATATCTGTCCATTTGGCGTGCCAGACGGAAAGGATGTGTACGGCATGGAAGAGAATACATCTGGTGTTAGACGACGCTAGAGTTTCACGCTGGCAAAAAGGCGACGTTGCAATTTTCAATCACGCTTCATAGTAATGCGTGTAATGCCTTATAGGTGGTAGAATGATACGATGAAAAAGGAGAGAAAATACACTACTCAAAGGATGAAATAAGTCCAACCCTCTGTCAACGAAATATCACCGCATTCAATGGCACGCAGTTGAGTCTACATGGAATATATTTATTGAAACCTAGTCAACGAATTATTAATTTCTATGTCATACAGGGATGATTTGATGCACGCCAATCTTTTTGGCCCAGTTCGTTGCTTTTTCCATGTTTCCAAGCTCCTTGCGAAGGTTTGGGCCGCAAACGTTACCCATATCACCACTTTGCAGTACATGTGATGCCTCCACGTCAGCTATGATTCGACGTAAGCATGAAATGTTGCGCATATCCCCGCTACGCCCCTGGGATATTGTTTTTATTTAAGTACTGTATTTATGACTGACGTTTCTACTCGAAACCTTCATGCCGAACGGTTCAGCTTTTCCGTCTTCCAAGAACTTCAAGTAGTGCTCTTGCATGACTTTGTGGTTTCCAGATGTTAGTTCTTCATTTGGGCTTTAGGGCGCTTCGCCCGGCCCTTGGTGTGGTTTCCAGATAGTGCTTTTCCATGCATCCCCGTATGCATTAATGCTAAATGTCTAAAAGCTAGGTGGTGCTCAGCCACTCTTAGCAGGTGCCCAAGCACAACCTGTTAATACCAAAACAACACCAACAGCCATGTTATGTGGCATGCTACTATATTGATATATTGATTGTGCAAAAAATGTGCTTTCTTCTCTTTATATTGCCTGTCTTGGTCTGACACAGTTGCATTCTCGTATGAATCACTTACGAGAATGATAAATATCACATATGATGAAATTTCTTTTGATGAGCCTTGCCACTGGCTGCCCTGCTGAGCCCCTGTCACGCCTTGCTACTGGCTGCCCTGCTGAGCCATTGCCACGCATTTCTCCTGGCTGCCCTGCTGAGCCCCTGCCACGCCTTGCCACTGGCTGCCCTGCTGAGCCCCTGCCACGCCTTGCTATTGGCTGCCCTGCTGAGCCCCTGCCACGCCTTGCCACTGGCTGCTCTGCTGAGCCCTTGCCACGCCTTGCTACTGGCTGCCCTGCTGAGCCCTTGCCACGCCTTGACACTGGCTGCCCTGCTGAGCCATTGCCACGCATTTCTCCTGGCTGCCCTGCTGAGCCCCTGCCACGCCTTGCCACTGGCTGCCCTGCTGAGCCCCTGCCACGCCTTGCCACTGGCTGCCCTGCTGAGCCCCTGCCACGCCTTGCTATTGGCTGCCCTGCTGAGCCCCTGCCACGCCTTGCCACTGGCTGCTCTGCTGAGCCCTTGCCACGCCTTGCTACTGGCTGCCCTGCTGAGCCCCTGCCACGCCTTGCCACTGGCTGCCCTGCTGAGCCCCTGCCACGCCTTGCCACTGGCTGCCCTGCTGAGCCCCTGCCACGCCTTGCTACTGGCTGCCCTGCTGAGCCATTGCACGCCTTGCTCCTGGCTGCCCTGCTGAGCCCTTGCCACGCCTTGCCACTGGCTGCCCTGCTGAGCCCCTGCCACGCCTTGCCCCTGGCTGCCCCGCTGAGCCATTGCACGCCCTGCCACTGGCTGTTGGAGGGGCCACTGGGACTCATCATGCCCCTTGCCCTGTCAATGCGACCGAGTTGTTAGGCAACATTTCACAAATCACCACACTTCTCGAAATTCAGACACCGGTGAACGCAATGTCGGGATAGAGGAAACCTTGAAAATATATGTATCGATTTGTAAAGTGATTGTTAAATCTTAACCTCGCCAATCAACCTAAAATTGTGTTTGTGAATATTCCAGTGCGTTTCACAAGTGGTGAATCTACTATATAAATGGCGAGTTTTGTTTGGATCTCTCTCCTGACTGGTCGACACACTGACACACTGACACACAACTTCGACCAATCAGCGTCGAGTATTCCTGTGACGTCACAACAATATCCGATGTCCGCGATGACTCATGCCAATACTACCTCAGTCGCCGTGTGACAGTGGTGGCGAATGCATGTGTCCGTCCGCGAAGTGATGCGACAATGCTAAAACGACAGAAACCAATGCCTAAGGATGGTACACCATCTGTAAAACGTAACAGGGCTCATCGCGAACGCGAGACTGCTGAGCAACGAGAACAGCGTTTGACTGAGAAACGAGAGAGGCAGGCTACATTGCGTGAAAAAGAAACACCACAGGAACACAATTGTCGCCTTGCTGTTGCCCGTGCACGTCATGCGGCCAATACGATTCCGTGGCGTGATGTCGGTTTTGCATACGACATGTCAATATGTTTGGGGACACATTGCGTAGTTAAGCATTATGTGCAGATTACGTTGTAAAAAATTGTGCTCTCCAGTATGCTCACACTAACGTCAGTGCAGAGCCCTAATGCGGAGTAAGCCCGGTGACTGTAAGCAATCCGTTTGCAGACAGCGAGGTGAGCAGACCGACCGGACCCGCCAGGACACTGCCGCCACGGTCCGACCCACGGCTGATGGGTCGTGTGAACACCCGCCGGCCTCGCTGCCGGGCGGCAGCACTGCGCTTCTGTCTCAGACTCACGACTCGGCCCGAGGCTGGTCCGCATGCCTTGTGGGGGCGCCCGGCCACAGCTGGATGAGGCAGACCAGCTCTGACGAGTGTAGCTGAATGACGTTCGTTGCGTGTGTCACTGACGTAGTAGTCGGCGGTGCCGCCGGTGCGGTCTCTGGCCGGGATGGCGTCAGCGGAGCCGCGTTTCAGTCGCCGTGTCGAGTGGTGGTGGTGGCCTATACACGCTGCTCTGTCTCACTGATGAATACACGTATGCGAATCGGCCAGGGATCTGCCTGTGTCCGTGCACGCGCACATATGCATGACACCGTTGAGAACTGAACTGGGCAGTGATGTCGTCTGCGTCGCTTTTGTGATGCCTCTCGCGTGCGGCGCGTCCGCCTCTGTTGAATATTCGTGCACTTTTACGTGTAGCGTTACGGTCTAGTCAAATGAATAAAGTCACATCCTTGTTATGTTGCTGGTTTTCATCAAGAAAGGGTAACGAAAGCACCCATCCTTTCGTCTTCTTTATTTTCCCACTTCGCCCCCTTTGTCTCTATATCCATCACTCTCACTCTCACCCTCAAACTCAATCTCACTTATTCTCATCCTCACTCTCACTCTCACCATCACCCTCATCCTCACTCTCACACTCACTTTCACTTTCACTTTCACTCTCACTCTCACTCGCACTCTCACTCTCACTCTCACTCTCACTCTCACTCGCACTCTCACTCTCATCCTCACTCTCACTCTCACTATCATTCTCACTCTCACTCTCATTCTCACTCACTCTCTCTTTTTCTCTCTCTCCCTCTCTCTCCCTCTCTCACTCACTTCCTGCATGCGACCCTTCGCCTCCTGGAAGACAATGTGAACTTCTGGTTGAATGCGATCGCTTACAACTGAAGCTGAATCGGAGATGACTTCTCATGTACATACAATGGACTGCGCGAGACTTTAAAGCAAGCGGGCGATGTTCACAAAGTGTTTGTTAAAAACTGTGAGAGTCGAAAAAAAATACAACACTTTCGCGAATAATTGTACCGGAATTTAAAGCAAACTTTCATATTCGGGTCAAAATCGCCAGGTCACCGGGGATGCATAATTAGGCATAACGTTAACCACCGGGCGGTAATCTCAACTGCGAGAGACCTGACATATTATTTTGCACTGTGGCACTCTTACTATTGGTAAGCAATTAATGCCAAGTGCGACAGAGCAAGAGTTGATAATTGTGATTCTTTTTGGTGGCCATTCAGGCATCTGAGGAACTTCACCTTTTGGGATTGGAGACCATTGCGATCAAAGATACATGTACATATCAGTTGCATTCCACCAAGGTAAATTTAATTTGCGGGTGGAGAGCCAGCCGTCCGTTGGTATTTAGTATTTGATAATCTCCTCTGTGTTAGGTGGTCCAATCCAGCTGTCTTTCATGGGAAGGTTTTTCACTCATGCTTCATCTCTTTGTGCTATTTTAGCGTTAACCCTAAAATAGTGTTACCTTTTTTATTGTTAGTCTTTATGCTATTTTAGTGTCTCGGGGTCGGAGGTCTTCAACCGCCCCCTCAGGTTTTGCGCGGATAGCGGATGAAAGACGCGCGGCAGCGCGCCCAAATTTGGCATACCTTTTCCCACATCAATTTGACATGCTAATTCAACATTTTTATGTCAGGTCATCTAGGGTCAACGAGTTATTCAAGGTCAAGTGAGGTCACCTCCAAAAAAAGTTCAACGAATACAGATATTTTAATGAAACTTTCGGCGTTTGCTTATCTTTACGGATGCAACAAAACGTACGAGTGGCATTTTTCTCTCTTTTTTTCGTTTTTGACTACATATCAATTTTGCATATTTGTCAAATTGCAGTTCAGATACAGGATTCTGGCTAAAGTAAGCATTGTTTATGAGGGCAAGTTGACTTCCAACAACATTTCTCTGTCTGCTCTACCCATTGGAAAAGGAAAGTTAAAGAAAACTTGAAAATTCAACATTTTGAAATTTCAAAAATACTACTTTTATTTTTGGATGGCCAAAAAAAGCATAGCCCTGGTCGATTTCGCTGTCCTTTTCCCATTCAAAATAAATATTGTTTTCTTTTCATATATCCCTAAAATGTACTCCCCAGAGTCAAAAACATAATGTAAGTCATGAAAAGTCGTGAAAATCTAGCCCCCCACCCACTAGTGAAGTCACTTTTGAGGGAAAATTGTTTTGGAGGGAAGATCCGGACCCTACTCGTCGAGCGTTTTCCGATGACACCTCTTTAGTTTTCATGCGATGATTAGTTTGGATTTCAGAGGGGGTCTTCAACCCCCCACCTTGAGACGGGGTGTGAGGATTTGACCGGAAAGACGGCGCGAGTTAACTTGCTCGCTCCCCTTCTAGTTGGTTTTACCCCTTAATATATATAGACAGAAAAAGGCATGGCAGTTGCGTGCGCAAAAAAAAATCGAGTGCCCTTCATGCCCATTTCTTTTACGAAGGGGTATCCATATCCATATCCAACGAAAACTTAGCTTTCGAAGCCAAGTCTGCTTGGCTGGTGAGGGACTTCGTTCAGACCGAAAGCTGGATGCTTGCAGTACTCTTGACGTGTCATTGATGCTGTGGTCCGCGTGGTCAAAAGAACTTCACAGCTACCGAAATGCTATGGTCTCCCAAGTCTCAAAAGACCAACGTTCGCTGAGATGTAGCGTCTCCAGCATAGGTTCACCCACCTACAAGGCAGGTCAGCACATCTGCAAAATAATCGCATCGCTGGTAGGGAGCTCAAATCATCATGTAGTTAACACAAAACAAGTAGCAAAAGTCATGCACCACACCCAGCTACCCCCGACTATGTGCTTGTTTCCTTTCATATCACTGCCCTCGCTACTAGTGTGCCTACTGGTGAAGTGATGCAGGTGACTAAATCGTTGCTGGAGGAGGATATGACTTAGAAGACCGTACGCATATAATACCTACAGAGATCAGCAGCCTACGGGAGCTCATCTTACACACAATTTTGTTCCACTTCCGGGGAAAGCACTTCCAAAAGCTGTTTGTGGCCCAATGGGGTCGCCTCCGTCCCGGGATGTAGCCAACATTTCCATGGAAAACTTGGAGAGGAGAGCTACAGCAAAACACACCGTAATGCAGGTTCTCGTACAACGCACACTGGCTGTCTTGGCCTATACCAGTGCAACTGGATGCAGAATCCCAACATATGATGGTCGTGTTAATATATGACTAATCCCACTGCACTAGTGGGAAGTAATACGGGATACAACGGATACGCAAATAGCGGACACTGAGACTGAAAGGACAGACACGAGACATAGTATAGGCGAGACCAACAGAAACGATATCCACATGACGTAACTATAGAGGACAATTGCTTTACCATGCGAAGACGGTGTGTCACATGCTCTTCGACGGATTAACGTCAAATGCGATATCAAAACCTGTTTAAACCAAACGAAATACTACGAAACCTGCTCGTTTGTTCCAATGACAAAATAGACAGGATCAAAGAACCCTGTGTTCGGAATGTTGTGTGAGAATTGTTCGAAAGTGTGAAGCTGGTAGATCAGTAGAGAAATGACGGAAAGAACACAACCGACATCTGACACAGCCACAAAGCTACTAGCCTACACAGATAGAGGCTACAGCTGAGCATAGCTTTGACACGGAACATAGCTATACCATAGCCTGGGCAGCACTGAACTATTAGTATTTGATACCAGACAAAGACAACGTGAAATAAAAGAAGCAACATCAATACAGACAAATTAATTCCACGCTGAACATAAATATTGGCCGCTGTACACTCTCTCCGGGGTGGATAGCCTTTTGGAAAAGTGATCAGTTCATTCTTGAAGTGTCGTCACGGCTGTATTCACAGGAAGAGTCTGCATCTTTGCAAATATAATTCAATTTGAGCAACAGCACCAGCATCTCCACAACAGGCTTCGCTTCGCTTCTTCTCGTTCTGTCCTCATTCTCTCTTCTGATCTCTGTTTCTGTCTCTTTCTCTCAATCTTTCGTCCTCCTTCTCTCCATCTTTCTCTCTTCGTCTTTCTTTCTCTCTCTCTCTCTCTCTCTCTCTCTCTCTCTCTCTCTCTCTCTCTCTCTCTCTCTCTCTCTCTCTCTCTCTTTCGCTATCTCTTTATCTTTCTTTCTTTCATTCCTTCTTTATTTCTCTATATCTCTAACATTTTCTGCCCAAATCATGTGTTGAACTGCTTCCTTTTCGTCACCCCATATATCGCGTATTCGTAACCAGGAAGTATTCTGGTTAGGTGGCCACGTTATCAGTAAATAATTCAAATGTGAACGTCATACCATATTAACCTTACCGATTAAAGTGATATTGATGATCCCGAAATGGGACTGAAGCTGGTATTCCTGGATGTCGTCTATAACTACTCTCTTCAACTAGTCGCAATCGTAATTATATGTAACGTAGTCACAAACAGTAACACGAATAATGTTCCGTACTTACGTACCTTGAGGAGGATATTCGTATCCTCGCGAATGCCATTCCACAATGCGCGCATTGCGCGCATTGCGTTCTAGCTGCGCGACCAATGCGCAGCTAGTACGCAAGCTTCAACTTAACCATTAATTTGCCCTATTGTGCCAACAAATATTTTCCTACCGGTCCCCCGACTGGGGCAGTCGGAACAACGGCGCAACAAATAGCGCACTGGGTACCTAAATAAGGTGGGCGAAAACATCATACAAATAGTGGCCACACCGTTCAACAAATTAACGTGCGACCAAAGCATACCATTTTCATTGAACATGATGAGTGTGCCTTGACCCTCACCTTACACATCTGAAGCTGTATATTATTGTAAGTTTACGACAATTTTAAAGTGCATATGCTTAATAGTGGTACAGCCAAGCCTCCCCTTAGCAATCGAAAATACACTGGATCAAACGATGAATTGTGAGATTTTACCATGGAAAACAAAACTAAACACTTCTGTTTCATGACATTTTTTTGTCGCGCCCCTTTATGTAGATCCTGGCTGCGCCAACGATTTTTAGCTAAGCAAGACTGATTTCAGGGGATTCTGTTTCACGATGTGATGTCAGCTATTCTATTATTCAGATTAGTCACAGTCAGATTATTGCATATTTTCGTTACGTTTTCAAAGAAGTTAAAACCCTCAATTGACAAAAACCTCCATGGTCTCCAAAGAAGGACGTAGCACGCCATCAACCAAGCCACTGCGAAAACTTTGTTCAGCAAGGTAGTACTCGCGTTCATCAGCATTGGTTCCCGATGCTCGTCGTCGGTGTCCCGGAAAATGTGCTTTGATGCGATGGCTAATTTAGTCGGCTGCTCCTGATGTATTATTGCTCTGTCTACTGCAAACTCCTTTTGGCTTCCAGAAGATCGACAACTTCAAAGCGTTCCACCTCCACTAAAAAAGCAGCAGAGGCGTGGTGGATGACTGCAAGAAGTGCACCATCGATCAAGGGCGGTGCTGGGTATGCAAAAACAGGTAAACAACGTCGAAGGAGTAGTTCCGCTTCAATGCTATATGGCCCCAAATAAGATTTATCCATCAGCACTGGGTCTTTCTTGGGAGCAAACTATATTGCGCAGATAAGTCAAGTTGGCACCTAGCATTAATCTAACGTACCGTGTGAAAGGACTTCCACCACGCCTCGAGGGAAATCTGGTGCAGCCCGTTAACAGGCATCTTATCATTCGTACCACAAAATATTGGAAAGGGTCCCGAATTAACACCGTCGCCAGTACTTCGAGACCAATCCCCGGTGAAGCTACCTGAGTCGTACTCTTATATTTACCAAATAAATATCGGTACACCTATGTTTCATTGAAGATTTCCTCGAATCTACCACTCCCTCTTTCCGCACATTTCGACACAATTTCCTGTTGACATCCCCGAATCGGCACCTTCAACATGTCTAAAAAGAACTCCTGATGGCATTCCTGAATCAGCAGATTTACCACAAAAAAACTTCATTGTCTATGAATCAGCACCGTATCCTCACCAACACAAAATTCCGACAGCGGCCTTGGACCAGAACCTCCGACAGACTGTCGAGACAGATCCCTGACGATGCAAATGAATTGTCCCTATTTTTCATCCATCAGACATCACTTCCCCTATCTCCCTCCTCCCCCTCCTCCCCCCCAACTCCCAGATAAATTTCCGGCGTTATCACTTAATCGGTACACGCACCCTCCCCTCTGGTACAATCGGCTGGTGGTGATTGCAGTCAGCTGGCTGCATTGCTGACGTGGTCACGTCTGAATTAGCTCTGCTACGAACACTTCACTCATAGTAATCATGTTACCAATGTCATCAACGAATATAAAATATTGTCCCGCCGACCCCAGTGCCGAGCTATGACCCGAACACGGAGTCCGAAAAGTTCAGTGCACATTCCATACCTCCGGCTTTCCTGCTCATGGAACAGATATGCCTTCTGGCAGCGTAGCGAAAGCTATCAGTAGACTGAGTCTCACGTCTGTAAATGAATGCGACAACCTCTCCCTACACAACACACGATAGTCTTCAAAGAGCGCCAGAGTTGCCGGGGCGCTCTGCTCCACGTGCACCAATGGCCATCTGCACAGCCCAGCTCTAGCTGACTGCCTTTTAATACTATGGGTGCCACGTCAGTACGTCAGGTGCACGTTCACTTGGCACCAAATCAGGTGCGTAAGAGTCGGTTTCTGTCTGCATTATGCTCGTTTACTCAATTAAATTGCGGTTTACAAACGAAATTGCTCAAATTAAGACATTCATATTTGCATATTTTATCTGCATGTGTTCACAAGAAAAGGGATATCGCTGATATCACATTTTTGTGATCGTATGTAGCATGCAGAAGCGCTGATGAAATATTATAAATATTAGTGCTTTTGCATGCATTTTGTCAGTGTCTTAGCTGCATTAATTACAAATTCTAGCATTCCAAACGATTAGTTTCAGAGACGCGAACTTCGTCTTCTGGTTAGTGAAGTAATCACATTGCAGCAACGTTTTGCTTGCATTCATGCGATGCAAAAAATAATAGGTCAGGCTAAAAGACGATCCAATTTGCTTCAGATATGTACCCATATCTTTTGGGTATATTTATGGCCATGTTCACTACAAAAATTCCTGCTAACCATGACAATGCCCGTAGGCATGGGCAATCAATGCTTACCTTGCCGACCTTCAAAGCCTGCCACCGATGCTTGTGTTCCAACAGTACGCAAGTTAAAAATGACGGGCGTCCCGGTGTTCCATCGCGTGTTGATGTGTCCGTTCGGTGAGTGGCGGCAAGCACATACATATTGATGCGATATTTACTGATGTTCTAGGCCAGCGCATGCGCAGCATCCAGGGAGGAACAAAGCATGCTAGGTATCAAGCAAGAGGCAAACAGTGAATAAACGTTTTCTGTTAATGTGTGTCCTGAAAATCCCGCGTAGGGTATCGACCCGTATACATGAGTTTTCGAAAGGGTGGCCGTAGCTCTTAAGATTCCTGGAAACCCCTTTAGCCCGACTTCTTTGCCCCCGCTTCTGTTTGATTCATTTGGTAGCCAATGAATGAGATGTACAATGCTGTATGGCATTTGAAAATGGTTGCCAGTACCTGATCAATTATTGGAAGTCTTCAACCCGCACCACAAGGAGACGAAAGGCATTCGTGATCAAGATGAACGGCTGCATATTTAGCATCAATCGGTCGAAAAAGGATGTAAAGATGATCGGTGGAAGCATAAGGCTGGTAAGTCGTCTCAATTTTAAAATAAATTAGCATTCATCCTCCCTCTGCCGCTTCCCTACTGCTGATAGCTTCCACGCCCAAGTATGTTGTTTCACGCAGAAAAGAATAGCCGTGCACTGATCTTCGGGCTGAGCTCCGATGCAAGACCAGATTGGTTGCGACACCAGTCGAACGATGCAGTTACTGCCAGCCAGAGTGGCAACCATGCACCAGTGTCAGTGTGCCTGTGCTGTCAACAAAAGGCGGAAGCACGCGATGATTCACTAATTCAGGCGTTTTGTTATTTCGCGCCCATGTCTTTGTATGTAGCCAGAATCCGATAGCATTGCGATGGCCTCCCAGCAGAATAAGTGCCCCAGTGCACCAGCGGCAACATCGAACCTGCCACAGGAATCGGAAGAAACATCCACCAGGAAGCCACTGCACTCCTTCATGTGCTAAATATTGATGTTTATTTTCATTTTACGTCAGCAATCAGGGAGGCAAGTTCTCGTAATGATAATTATGCTCATGCTGCCTAATACTCATGGACCGAATACACAGCATCAAGCACAATGAAATAAATTCTTGAAGTAATCATAGTTGCATCAAGATGCTGGGTTAGGGATCACAGCCTCGTCTTCTTTCTTGCAGCCAGACATTATTTTTATCAGGGATCCTTGTCTTTTTCATGGAAGCAATGCGCACAACGAGCAACTGTCGTCACCTCATACAACCTTCATGGCGATTACCGCCCAGGTTCTCCTTATTCCTTTGCCACTAATCTATTTACTTTTTCCTGTCTGCTTCTCTCTCTCTCTCTCTTCCTCTGTCTTTTTCTCTCTTACTCTTTCTCTTTTTCCTTCTTTCTTTCTCTTTCCTTTTCTCATTTCCACTTTTTCGCTTTCTCCCTCTGTTCCCTCTATGTTCATCTCTCGCTCCCCTTTCCCTTCTCCCTCCCTCTTTCTCTCCATTTATTTCGCTCTCTTGTATCTCTCTCCCTCCCTCTTTCTCTCTATTTATCTCGCTCTCTTTTATCTCTCTCCCTCTCTCTATCTATCTCTCTCTCTCTCTCTCTCTCTCTCTCTCTCTCTCTCTCTCTCTCTCTCTATCTCTCTCTCTCTCTCTCTCTCTCTCTCATCCTCGCCATTCCCCTACACCTCCCTCCGCCTTGCTGGAAACTGACTATTGTCAAATTTACTCCGCTACTTAAAACACACGATGGAGCAGGTGGGGCTGAGCATCTATTTTACAATTATTCAACGTAACAAACTCAACACATTGTATGCACAGCAAAGGACGCACGCTGAAGACGCATCTAGCAATCGGAACTGCACATGTGCAGTGCGCCATCGCCACTCAAGGGAACGTTTACGTCACGTATATGCTACCCGAAGCCAAACATTTGTGTTGCCAATGAATTGCCAGCTTTAAGGTACTCAACCATGAGCGAATTGATTTAGTCGAGTTCAGTTGCTACTTGTCTGGATTGTGAAGGATGCGGTGCGTTTCCTCTGCCGGGCTAGTCGCGGCTTGATGCGTCCCGACCATTCTTGACCGTGACCGGGTGGGGGAGGGGGCAGCGGGCGTGTCGTCCGAAAAGCCAATCGGAGCGGCCAATATCGGACCACACGCTGACGCCGCGCACCAGGCGTCTGCCACCAGCTGAACCAGCAGCCACAGGGCCGCGTGCGGCGCCGTGTCCGGAGCGGCAGAATCAGGAGCGCGCGCCACCTCCCGAGGCGACAGCGCAGCACCTCGGCCAACTCTCCGGAGTGGGAGGTGCCCGGAGCGTCACGCTCATGGGGACGTCCCGTGGGTGCTGGCACCTGGCTGGTGGTGCACGCGTTCACGCTGGCGATCACGTAGTGAACCAACAGCGGTATTCCAGCCGCCGCCATCACTGGCTGCTCTCCATCTCCGGCCGATGACCACTGCAATAAACACACGGAACGCCGCTGAAAACATTGTCAGTAATGCCGTCCTCGAAATCTCTTCTTGTGTATCCACAATCCGGTGCTGGTAAGGGGTACAACGTAAGGGGTTACAATGGTAACGGCCTACAGAGAGAGGATACAATGCTGACACCATCAAGAAAAAGGTGGGCAAATGACACGAGAATGGCCATTGGGATCCAATAAATGTTGATCTGGAGGATCACGTGTTAGTTTAATGAAATCACCTCAGTTCAATCAACTAAATTAGGTCATACAGTAAAGTGACTTGGTTCATAACCCGCAGAGTGTGTCTGTGCGGGGATTTACACGAACCTCATGAGGTCCGGAACCGACAGGGCTGACGAGCGACAAGTTGCTTTTTTAAGTAGGCCATTCAAGGACTTGTCTTATATGAGGCCGAATATTTTCGGGTCATCAGAGATTAATGAAGGGAAATATGCCGAAATCGGTATTTTCTATTTCTACGAATAATATTTGACTATGTTGAAAGGCTCCTGATATCACAAAATTGCAATGATATTTTGGAGTCTACATTTTAGGGGAACATGGCATGAGCGCTGAAAAATAACTCCGACGTTAATATAATTGGAATGATTTATATAATTTGCTGGTTGTTCAAAGTCAATATCTGTGGAAGCCACATGTTGATGGACAAAACTTATACTCCTCGACACGCAAATACTGTTTGCATAATTAGTCGGAGCAAGAAAACGCTTCTCATCGATTGCAACGCCCATTAATGTAACGCATCATTGAAATGCATCTCTTGCATGGCTACTATTAGGGCTTGTGGTTCAAAGCAAGCTTTGTTCTACCGTTGCCAATTCCACCAGCTCATCAGATGATGCATAATGACCTCCTGCAGGTTTCCAACCTTATACCCCAGCAAAAATACCAAGTTGTCTGCTTCAAGCAGACGCAACCAAGTTGGTTCCATTTTGGTTAGCGAAATCGATCTGATAAATTCGACCCATGACTGCCTTAAGCCAAATGTTAATTAATGCGGAAATCGCTGCACTACAAGTCGCATTAGAAGTGTCAGGCCCATAGTAAGAGTACTTAGGCCAGTAGCATTATTTGTATACAGGCGTGAGTTCCTACAATATATGCAACTAACTGAGGGCATGATCAATAGCACTAGGACCTAGAACGAGATCCGTCATCTCCATTGTAATTGTAAACTGGTGAATAGTGAGTACCTACTAGAATTGTCATTTTTGCCCAAGAATTGGCACGGGACACGGCATGACCATAGCAAATTATGGCACGACACACCACATGGCACGACAAGCTGGACGATAGCACACCAAAAGGCACAGCAAGCGAAGGGGGGGGGGGAATTTTAAGGAAGAAAAGACCTTGAATTATTAAGAAAACAAACAATAGCAAAGCTGCGCAGCATTCCACACAATTCATAATCACCACCATCTCTACGTTTCAAGGTTCTTTCACATATATTTATTGAAGCCCTAACCTCACTTCCCATCATGGAATATTTGGTTAAACATTAAGGCATATTTACACAAGACAGAATTATGGTAGAGTAGGCATTTGCTTTGTCATAGTTCTGCTAAGTTATGCCCCAAACAAACCGGCCCTTACTGTACAATGTGTACCTCCATTTTACTGGAATAATGAGTTGGTTACTTCGGGTCCATATAGTGCAATGTTTTCCTCTACTAGATTTGAATATTAGACTAGCTACTTCTAGTCCTTATTGTGCACGTTGAAGAAAAAAGGCAAGTCAACATCTGCACTGTTTCCAGCTGGTTAAACGTTTTGTAGTGCAAGAGAATAGAGAGCAAAAACAAGGATAGAATGGTAAGTTTTTAAGGCATGGATCATGACTCATGCAACTCCTGCTTCTCCCCTTTCTCTCCCCATCCTTCCCATCCCCCACTCCCTCCCACTGGGAAAGCCTCGGATGAAGTTGGCACTCGAAGATCAGCCGCCAGATGCTTGTGCTTTCTCGCTCAGTCAAAACCTGTGTTTCTTATCCCATAGCCAGCAACATCTAGCAAAAAATGTCTGCCGTATCGCCGGTTCCCGCGCGGGGAGGGCGAATGGTGCAGAAGCTTGCGGGTGTCGTGGGAGAACTTGAGATAATTCTAAGTGTAATTTTGTAATTTCGTTAAGTCGTTTTAACTCCGTTCATTGGCATGCAGAGTCTGAAGTAAAATGAAAGCTAACATATTTCCCGAATTTATTTCGAAGTGGCCGACCAAGTAATAAATAGCAAGCTGCTGTATAGTTTAATTGGTAGCTATAGCATAAATAATTGAACCTGCAAGCCGCTGGACTTAGCAATTAATCGAGGAAAAGGAACCAGGGCATCATAGCTGGCACTGACGCAACCGTCCGCGGAATGGGTGTCCCAAGCAGACGGTTTGTCATCGACGTGAACGCAATCGATAGTGTCACGCTTATGTCCAACTCACTATCGACATGTGCTGTGCAGTGCAGGTGCGAAATCCGTTCCCTGAATAATACATGGCTCCATTGGACTATTACGGAGCTCGACGACGTTATTTTAACCGTCATTGTCAGGATATTGCCAGAAATCAGGATCTTGATTAACTGGGGCGAACCAACTCAAGCCCGGTGACAAACCCGTCCGAAATGTGGCAGGCTCTGGTGTTCGGCCTCGATTGACATGTGTTGGTCTCAGTTGCGATGTCATGCACCACAAGTCTGTGGTTTCATCTGATCCTCCACCTACCCTGAGGATTTCGGAATGTTCCCTAACCGTTCCCATCTCGCTGTACGTTGGTTCCTTTCACTCCATATTTCACGTTTTTCACTGTCCGCGAGGATCGGACGTCTTTTGCACTATGCATCGCATGCACTAGTAAGTATACGTAGGCGTATCTAAGAAGAGGACGCACCCAGAATTGTAACTTGCCATGCTCTTGACGGGGTTCTTGTCCCCTCCATACAGATCGCCCCTTCATGCAACAACGTGCCTCTTGGTGTGCTAAAGGACCAAGAGAAATTCAAGGACAAAGAAGATGGGGCGGGGCTCCACTCACGGCTGACATCGGTAGAAGTTTCCCCACACGACGGCCATGCAGGTGAAGGAGAAGCCGTCACTGAGCATGTACGGCATGGCTTGCATGCTGTCTTCGTCTGCTGCAGACAGGTATTCAGGGTCAGGCCCTGTTGGACGTCTTATGGCAGCTGCCTCCGGCTGTCCACTTATGAAGTACTAGCCTCCCATGGGTTACTCCCTGCTGAATTATATGGACTGGCCGCGCCCATATGCTGAAGACTTTCCGCGACAGCAAGCGGGCAAGCTTGGCATCATGGACCTTCGCAATAACAAACAGCTGCTAAACATTATAATTTGTGATGAAGCATTTTGCATGCTGAAGCGGTTCTTGGCAGTAACTTCCGTGTACCAACTATATCGAGGAAGTCTATTATGACTACTTAAGAATACTTCACAATTCCTCTACAGAGAATAAAACTAAATACCGGTTGCCAAAACTAACAAAGAGGGCAACAATGTGACACAAAATCACAAGTAGACATCGTTGAACTGCATCCCGGAATTTCAGACGCAGTTAACTTCGAGTTTATTATAATCATATGATGGGAAATTGGAAAGGAATGTTCCAGACGCTCAGGTTAGGTATAACCTATTTGAATTTGAGTGGAAATAAATATATATATTGTGCTCAGACGAGTGAGTGATTAGCATGAGTGCAGGACATAAAACAGCTAAAGCTTGAGTACTGACGCAAATAAGGCAGAGGCAAAGGGCAAAGGACAAAAGGAAAAAAACAAATAAATCGGAAGCGCTAACGTCTGATGATGATGAGAAAGGCTGTGAAAAAGAGAAAAACTCGGAAATGAAAACCCCAACTCACTGATCAGTACAGCATAGCGTGTCTTTACCATCTATTTTCCTGCCGCGGGAACAGCACAAAGCTCGTCAAGTTGGGTTCGGTGACTTCCAAATGAGCAAAAAGACAAGTAAAGATGGTTCAGACTACAAAGTATTTGGAGTTCACTGAGGATCTCGATACAAAATCGGAAAGATGGTATTAGGAAAGGAACTAGGGCTTTTATAAAAGCAAAATACCTCTGAAATAATAGCCACCCGTCAAAGATGCAATTTTAGCGATATTTCAGGAAAAGAAGCTGGTAGCTCCTAACGGCACAAATTCCCCAATGTGTTTGCAAAGAAATCATGACAGGAAGGGCGATTCAGAGAAATGGTACAACGTTAGCCCGATTGAAGCAAGCAATCTCGAAGAGCAGAGAGCAGTTTCGTTGAGTAATGGGCGTAAGCATGTGAGATAGCGGTAATAGACAAGCACAAACGTGATCCAATATCTGGCAAAGAAATTCTCAGCCCTGGACGTCCATTTAAATACTCTATGCAAAGTGCTGCCCACAAAAAAATACATCCAGTGAATTTATGCTCATGCAGTATTGATGTCCCACAAGCAAGAGCCATGTTGCCCAAAACTGCAATACTTTTTAATCAAAAGCGCGCGGCGTCAAACCGCGACGTCAAAAATGAAGCTATGGCCTTCGCAAGTGCAGGGATCGCTCGGCAAAACTCCGCCAACGCTACGATAAACTATCATACCACGCAAAGTAGTAAAATAAAAGTAGTTTGGTTAATTGTTGTGCTAGGATACGTCATACTTATATACTGCCGCTACATAATCGGTAGCAGTTGATGTGCCTCTAATCCAAAATAATCAATTCATATTATCATGCACAAAGCTCAGTCCACTGTTCCACTTCATAAAATCTGAGTCAAATCTGGAGTTATGTCAATCATTCCAGATCATAGATAATCACAAATTTAGGTCGTCAATAATTCCACTTCAATATATGTATATCACAGTCTGCTTACACGCTTATGTTTGTGTAGCGCTTACGCTTCTGCAGCATAGCTTCATCCATATAAGTGCACAATAAGAAAAATAGGTGCCGATCTAATCAACAGACGTGCAATAGACAGGAGCATTTGCTTTGGACCTTACTTTCCTTGCTGGATGGGTCCAGGTTTCGCTTGCCAAATCGAGGTCCCAGAAAGAATCGGTCTGTCCTGGTCTCAAGGTTCAGCATATCTGAAGAAAAAAAAACAATGGTACCATCCAGAGTCGGGAAGGCGAGTGCACATTCATTATCGTCATTGCCCGTAGTTGTTAACCTATGTATGTTCATGTATATATATATATATATATATATATATATATATATATATATATATATATATATATATATATATATATATATATATATACAGGCAAGCTCCATGGGGATCAGTGCAGGGTCCTTATTACATCGGAAGGCAATGAGACTTGAGCCAGGTATGCCCAGTCCGACCGGATTCACGCATGATTCGAACCATATCCGCTCTGCATCAAACCCATGATCTCCATTCTATCACGCTTACATCAAGCGCCCAGCCACTGCCCAAACCGGAGACAAACCGACAGCGAGCCGATCACAGCCGTATCCAGTTATCACCGAACACTTACCGCTGCGTCCGTTGCGTTTGGCGGCGATGGTTCCGGGCAGACGGGCATGAAGGGCGGGGTACGCACACGACTGGCCAACCAGAAGCAGCGTTACAAGCAGCCTGAGCAGTGGCACCCGGCCACCTTCCTTGTCCATGCCCACCTGCCGAAACAGTGCAGCTCACTCACAGCATAGGAAGCTCTCTGAATTGTGACAGATATCACTCGAGACCCTGGTATCACTAAGATGTTCTCAATCTTGCATGCAACTCGGTTGGCGAGCAACCTTGAGTATTTAATAATAAGCGCCGCTGTTCAAATCTCGTCGTCCTGCAGTAGTTCGTCTTAAGGTTCATCCGCATCTAGGGTGGGGGTGGATGGCACACCGGAGCGATATTGTAACGAAGAATCAAGAGACGATTGTCATACGCTTCTCAAATTTAGCATAGCTACTCACTCATCTATTTTGTACCCAGTGTGAAAATCGTAAATGCCTGTACCTTAAGATCACTGAGCTATAAAACTATAACTATAGGCATGCTAAGCGAAAATTGGCGAACATTTTCATTGTGACATGCTGTTCTACTATAGATGTTGCGAAAATATTGAAGTTTGGGATTTTAGGACGCTTTTTGACGACTTGCACATGTTGACGCAGAACATAAAGACATAAAGACATAAAAGATTAGTGCAACTATGAGCCACAAGGGCCCTTCTTGGTTGCACTCTGTACACTGAACCAGTTGCCCACCAAATCTGTCAATCAGCCCTCCCGGTAATACTGAAAAGCAAGCCCTCTATTCTTATAATGATTGTCTATGCTGTTTTTAAAGATGTTCAATGTGCTGTTACTGACAATATTTTCTGGCAGCTGGTTCCAGTGTTCTACTACCCTGTGGGTGAAGAAAGTTTGCCTTGACCTTGTTCTGCTGTGGTTAACTTTAATTTTGAATTTGTGACCTCTAATTGCATCATTTCTGTTCAATTCAAACATTTCCCCAAGGTATCCCCTCTCCAGACCATGGACAAATTTATAGACCTCGATGAGATCTCCTCTCAGCCTTCTATATCTAAGTGAAAACATATTCAATTTCTTCAATCTTTCCTCATATGCCAGGTTGCTTATGCCATTAACCATTTTTGTAGCCCTCTTTTGTACTCTCTCTAAAAGCCAGTAATAATAACAACAACAACAAGCAACAATAACAAGCCAAAAACAGAGACCGTTCCATGGTTATTTTATGTCATTGTCTGTATTTAGTCTCTGTTGACTTTTTTTGTGAGTTCTGAGGTGTTTTAACGCGCTGAGTTGGAACTCAGTTCAATTTTTACTCCCACGATTCCATTTGTGATATATTTTTGGAAAACATCGAAAACGTGTGCAGCATTCACTGAGCGAGCAGGCTGCGAGACAGCAAAGGTCGCAGCATGTCGGTGCGGCTAAATTAGTTGGATAATTCGGCACAGTGCATTTTATTTTAAATTACATGCAGTAACGTGTTTCATTCGACAGGCGAGTTTGATTTCGTGATACAAAAATCAGACAATTTTCGCTGCATTTGTGCCGAAATGCTTTGATATCCATAATGTTGGTAAAGCAATCATGAAGTTAATCTACGAGCCTGTAAGTGACAAAGCCTAATCACCTAAAGCCTCTGCTGTCAAGCCTGGTGATTCCGAGTGGGTTTGTGGGTGGGACCCCTGGTTTGATACTCGGGAAATGATAACTTGTCATCTTCTCTATTAAACCCGAACACATGTCTTGAAAATAAGAACTTGGATCCGCCTGACTTCGCGAGAGATCTCCAACCTTGTCTGCAACTATAAGCACCTGACTTGAAGGAGCAACCCGTATCCGTTTTCTTTTTCATTTACGTGTGAAGTTGTGGTGAAGTGAAGTGCTTGGACTTGGACTTGGACTATCGGTTTGTTCACCCACCTGCCTACCAGCACGCTCTGGGTCGCTGGACCACTCTGGTCAGTGTCAGCACAGCCTCAGGAGGCAGCTGCTCCGACTGTCTGACGTTGCCGTGTGGGCCTGCTTTGCCACATCTCCGGCTAAGCTCGCCCTCTCAGGTGGTCCGCCACCTTGGCCAATCAGCGACCGGCTGCCAGCGCTTCAGCCAATCAGTGACAAAGGTGAACAGACAACATTTGAAGGCAGTGCCTCCTGATCAGGTGGTTGCATGCATATGGTCAAGGGTGAATAATGCTGTCTAGTTGAGAATCGGTTGCACTGAATCAGAGTTATGATTAGTTTTACAATCGATTTGGGTGACATTGCATGACACCATTATTTTTCATAGCGTTATTCCATGGGCGTCCGCGCAATTTGTATCACTTCATGAAGTTGTATTTTTAGGGGGGGGGATGAGCAACCATCTTCATGTTCATGCTCATCATCATTTTAGGAGTAAACAATGACCCGAAATTTAATTTTCCTCACTCAATACCTATAATAAATACGCGGTAATTGACCTGAACTGAGGTCAGTAAAATTGACCATCAATAAAATCTGAAGAGAGAAAGAGAGAGAGAGAGAGGGAGAAAGAGAGAGATGGAGAAAGAGAGAGAGAGAGAGGGAGAGAGAGAGTGAGAGAGAGAGAGAAAGAAAGAAAGAGAAAGAGAGAGGCGTCACTGCTACAAGCGGAACTGGGAGCTTTCACACTCCTGACATGCTACGAACCGAACACGACTCTGATCATTTGCTTAAGCTAGGAATGCCAGAATTTTACGCACGCCTCTTCCGGGAATACGCTCATATGAAAATTAACGATCAGGCATTGAACATGCCGCAAGCCGTTCTCTGCAAGATCATTTGGTACAACCGCCATATTAAAAGGGACTATACGCCGGTCTTTTCTGCCAATCTTTACTCAAAAGGAATCATATGCGAGGGTGATCTGGTGCGAAATGGCGCATTTATTGTCTATGCTGCGCTGCAACAAAATTTACTGCGGTCCAAATCTCAGTTGGAATAGCAATGCCTGCTGCACGCAATTCCGCAGAACTCGAAAAGGCTAGTGCGACAGAGTAGGCAATTCGATTTTACGTCAGAAATAAGGGAAGTGGAGATTGGTCTCAGAATGCTTGACGGTAGCATAATAGTCTCTCGAGAAGATCACAACCAAGCACTTTTATAGGATCCAGCTCCCAAAAGCCTTGAAGCTTCGTTGCCAGACCAAATTGGCTAAGGAACGCTTCATTTTCATTAAAAGATAATGGGCCCAGATACATAATCTTCCTTATGAGTGTTGTATGTTGACTAAGCTTCAGACGCTGCAGTGCCGTATATTGAACAGATACATACCTTCACAAAAGTTTTTGGAGGATACAAAATTGTTAATTCACCGCAAGGTAAGTTCTCTCCCGAACAAGACAGCCTAAGTAACTTTTTTTCTGAGATGATGGTCAGAAGGGCCATTTTGGCGGCAGTTGATAGTCAGGCTGGGTAGATTGGGCAGAAGCCGACTGAAATATTGCCGAAGCACTTGGGTTTGACATTTGTAGAGTTACAATCGAGGCTTTTCAACCAATATAAAGTTGGTGAATGCATTGCAACGAAGGTGAGAAAGCTGGAATATGCCAATGTTCCACCACACATGGGGCAGTCTGATGCGGTTATTGTGATGCGGGTGTTTCACAGGATCACCTCTGGTGATCTTGCTGTGTCAAAGCAACCTGGGCGTCAGTTGTCAATATCAACTGGAAGAGCGCTGGGATGAGTCGGTTTCATCTGGGCTGGTTTGAGTTGAGCCTGGATATACTGGTACATTTGAGATGAGTGATCTTGCAATAGATGCGATAATAATAGAGATATGATGGAACGTGGACTGGATGAGATCAGTAGTGGCGACTACGCAAATGTGAACGTATAGGAAGATAAATAGCTTTCGTGTACAACTAATGTGCTATTGTGTACTGTGTACTGGGTACTATTGTATCGCAACTGAAAGGCCGTCGATGCGGTATTATTTTTTTAAGTGGGAGCACTTGGCCGTTCTCAAGGAGTGTACCTTTCTTGAAGGGTTAATATCCTCTGGAGGTGTCAGTGGCGAGACCCATTTGCGGATGTAGCTGGCCAGTTAAGAGGGAGGGAGATATAAGAATACAAAAACAAGTGTTCTTTTCTCGGTTATCGGCAATGTAGGCCGAGTAAATTGTATCATTATCCACAAATATTTTCTCATAAAATCCATCTAGAATGTGTGAAGAAAAAAACGCCGAAGAAGTCTGACGACCTAAGATCAGATCGCGAGGTGGGGTGGGTGGGGGAGCATAGCCCGAATTCTCCATGGATTCGCTCGTGGCAAGGCAAGTTGGAACATACCAAAGGTGTCTTGCTGTTAAACTTAAGGGGGCGTACTTGGACTTCTCTGAGGAGACACTTCCTGTGAAGGGGAGGGGCTCCATCCTCCAATCGGATGGCACACACCCTTATTGCGTTCTTCTGGATCTTCAGTCTTCTGGATCTTCTGGATCTTCACTATTATTATAGAACGGTAGTATTTGGAAAACTACCATTGCCGACTACGAATTTCCTCCTGTCGATGTATCCATCTATATGTGTATATACATATATATATCTATATATATACATACATATATATATATATATATATATATATATATATATATATATATATATATATATATATATATATATATGTGTGTATATATGTACATATATATATATATATATATATATATATATATATATATATATATATATATATATATATATATATATATATATATATATATATATATGTATGTATATACATACACATGTATGTATATATATATATATATATATATATATATATATATATATATATATATATATATATATATATATATATATATATATGTGTATTTATATATATATATATATATACTAAAAATACATCGATCTTTAGTAGTTCAAATTGTCGATTTTATTCTGGGTGCAGTGGCACGGGAACTGTTTCAAAATTGGGGGGTGAGCCACTTTGAAGTCAATTTTTTGGCACAGCCATCAGTGGCACAGCCACTATTTCTTGGGGAAGGCGACGAAAATATAATGAGAAAGACACAGTCTTCCACGCGCGAAGCGGGCCGAGCCAGCAATGTTGCCGCATATACATAGTCAATGGCGTTCCGGCCAGTGTTGCCAGAATCAGAGGTTTCCCTGAAATTTAGAGGTTTTGGCCATCCGTTTCAGGGAACATTTTGAAATCATAGGTTTTTTAGTTCTAGAGGGAATTCTAGAGGTGTTATAGCACCGCGCATAAAAATGAATTCCTACTGATAACTTGTACTAATATATGCATTTATTTCATTTATTAATTGTCGTTTAATTTTCATGTTTTTTGTTGCTTTTCTTTTATTCATTTGTACTCACAAATATATCTTTATAGTCACAAAACTCGAAAAGTATTAATCTAAATGTTCTTGATCACACGTTTTCCCTTGCGAAACAAAAGATTGTTATCCGCATTCCGCCTGTGACAACACCAAAATAAATAGGGTTTTATGTTGCCTTGGGCTATGTAGAAATTATAAAGTATTTTGAGTCACAAAATGGGAAAGCATCAACAATACATCAAACGCTATAAGGAGTTGGAAAGCCAGCACATCTTCAGGGGCTGGATTCAGTTTGTGGAAGGAGATGACTTTCACGCGAGGTGCAAGTGCCCGAAAGCCGTGGTCGCCTCGAGGAAAAAAGGCCTAGAGGATCATTCCAAAACCACCAAACACAAACGGAATTTTGTGAGTAGTAAATCCTCGAAAATCACGGAAGCATTTCCATGTCGAAGTGACGGTCACAGTGATACCGTGAAGAAGGCGGAGTTGAGGACTGCATTGTACATCGCAGAGCATGGGTCAAACCCCTCTGTCGACCATCTGGGTGAGGTGCTGTCAAGTTGGACCCGAATTCCAAGATTCTAAAAGATTTGAAACTTCATCGCACGAAGTGTTCAGGCATTATAAATAGCATTATAGGGCCAGTCGTCCATCACGAACTGGACCATAGGCGCACCGGAGGGGGGGGGGGCAGGGGTCCCGGGACCCCCATGAGACCAATGTGACATTTTGGCAAGAAGTGCCCTTTTGAGCGAAAAGTGCCTTCTTGGCCGGAATGTCCCAAATTTAGCCCAAAAATGACCTGCCTTATGTGCCCCGCCTGTGCCAAAACTGCCCTTTTGGCCAATTTTCACGCCCCACCACCCCGGTCAACAAACCTTCCAGTGTGCCCCGGACCGCAAAGTGCCCTTTTGGAGCCGGTCAGGTGCCCTTTTGGAGCGGGCCAAGTGCCCTTTTCGGTCCGGGCCTCCCCATGAAAAAAATCCTGTGTGCGCGCCTGAACTGGACTATATGAAAGGCTCATACTTTAGCCTTATAATAGACGAATCGACCGACGTGTCAGATACACAGCGCCTCGGTGTGATTGTGAGATACTTTAGCAGAAGGCAGAAACGAGTGGTGACTACACTGTATCGCCTCATTGAATTGGAGTCAACGACGGCAGATACAATCACAGAAGCGATCCTGCAGGCACTGGAGCTGGACAACCTGCCCGTGCATCGCCTCATCGGTATCGGTGTGGACAGTGCCAGCGCCATGGTGGGGCGACACCACTCCGTGAGTACCCGTCTCAGGGAAAAGGTTCCGCACCTGATCGTATTACGGTGTCTGTGCCACTCGCTACACCTGGCAGCGAGTACGGCATGTGCTGTTCTCCCTCGGCATCTCGACTTCATGGTCCGTGAGGCACATAGTTGGTTTAGTCATAGTCCTAAACGGCAGAAAGAATATTCAGAACCGTACGCGATCATAAACGACGGTCAGAAAAATCTTAAAATACCGAAGGTGGCCATGGCAAGGTGGCTTAGCCCGTGGTAATGC
Organism: Imbricaverruca yamaguchii; assembly: GCA_034440575.1. NCBI lineage: Eukaryota > Metazoa > Arthropoda > Thecostraca > Neoverrucidae > Imbricaverruca > Imbricaverruca yamaguchii. The sequence continues at coordinate 519,353 of JAOTOL010001580.1, forward strand.
CGTAGACAGAGTTTAGGAACAGTATGAGGAACTGAAGTTGACATTCATGCTTGCGAAAGATAGCGAGCGCTGCTACCAAGCTGATCAGCTGTGCCAAATGTACAACGATCAGCAAAACCGTCTGTTCTTGACGTTCATGTCCACGCAATTGAAGGCGGTCAACCGGATCAGCCGCATCTTCCAAAGCACAAATCCAGATTCATGTGCGCTCCTTAAGTACTTGGAAGAGTTCCTTCGGAGCTTGTTGGACCTGGTCATAATGCCATACGCTCTAAGAATCTCCATACGTTGGAAGGTCTAATTGCGCTCGATCCATCCTAAAACTTGATCCCAGTTAGGGCCTTGTTTTTCGTGCACGCGTTCAGTATGCAAGAGTACAACATCCCAGAAGAGTCAGCGATTCCTATCAGGGAGAAGTGCCGCGAGTTTCTCGTGACTCTCGTAGCGGAAGTACAGAGACGCCTTCCTGAGAACATCGGCATCCTCTCCGATCTCACCAGGCTGTCACCAGAATCTGCACTGAAAGTATGTGGACGCCCGGCTGTGGTACCAATTGCAGCTCACTTCCAGAGTATCGCTGGGAGTCCAGATGATGTTGAGAGACAGTGGAACGTCCTGCATCACGATGACCGGCAGGACACGGCTGACGGACCTGTGGTGGACAGGGAGAAGTTCTGGTGGGAGGTGGGGGAGAAGAAGATGGCGGTTGGAGCCAAGAAGTACCCCAATATATACAAGTTGGGAACGACAATACTGAGTGCTCCTGTTTCCAACACATCTGTGGAGCGGCTATTCTCGCAGATGAATATTGTAAAAACCAAACTCCGGAACAGGATGCAGATCCGTATGATGGAAGTCATTCTGCGAGTCAGGTCCAATCTGCAGGCGATGGGGAGAAACTGTAGCTTACTACATCCCGGAAAAGATGATCTGTGTATTCAGAAGTGATGTGATATATCATGGTGAGTGGCCAGAGGATCTGTAGACTACTCTGTGTGGATAGGATGCGACCACTGAAAGTACCTATCGTACGAGCTGACCGCGCCTTAAGTCGTGTTTTGTATAATTGTTGCTGGTTTGCTAGCACAGGTAGCTGTGTAATCCACATCGTACTGATTTGAGCTAATTCGAGCAGAAGGAAGCTATAACCTAGTGCTGTGTAACTTCCCCTGATAAGTTCGTTTGTGTAGATGCGGCAGCACTGAGCACACATGGTAATAGCATGTGTGCTCAGTGCTGCCACATTTAAAGCAATTCCAGTCATCAGTTGTGATACGATGATAATATATGTATCCAATCGCATTCACTGCTCACTGGTGTTCCTGATGACCGACTACCACCAATGCGGCCGCCGCCGTGATTGCGATAGTTTATGTGGGAGACGGTATAATCTGACGAAACGTAACTACGGCACTCTAAGTAGACGGTGATGATTCCAGGAAAAAATGCGTCCAGTCCTCCCCCTCCTCCCCTCTAAGATTCTGATTTCCCCAAAATTCGCTTGAATATACTTTTTTCGAAACAAGTATATTTGATAATAAAAATGTATGCTTAAGCTACATATCATATCTTAAGCTGCTCAAATCAGACGAGTTTGTAAACAAATCGAAGACGGTTTCTAAAATTTCGTTCCACCACATGCGTCACCCTTGCGGAGCCGGGGAGAGTTGGAAGATCGCGATCCCCTGAAATAAGAAAATTTCACATTACGCCTATGGTATGGTATTGAAAGAACGCGCCCAAAGTAGCGTTTGCCCATCCCCCCATCACCCCACCCACACCAAATAATCTGCGGTGATGCTTCGTCGCTTATGGCCACACAAGCGGGCTTCTGAATGCGTCACGCCTCACATACCTAACTGTGATAACTACCGACTAAAATCGTAAACAGGACAGTGGAAGAATATGCAAGCGCCTGAAGATCTGAGCCACTTCATTTATCACAGACGAGCCAGTTACGTGTCCTTTTATTCTTTATGCATGTATGAATCGGATGGGGGGGGGGGCCCCCCCCCCGGCCACGCATTTTTTAGTATGCTTAGCGTGGGTCGGTATACCCCGGTTACGCTCGGTCCAACACCCACCCCTCCATGCAAAACGTAATTTATGGATGGCCGCTAAGGCGCGGATCCAGGAATTCCCCCCAGTGGGGCGCGATGTTAACTTGTCGAACCGCGTTCCTGCCTGGCGCAGTTTTAGTGCTTTTTCTGCGCGCCCCGGAGCAGTACCCTGCCCCCTCCGCCCATGTATTCGCACCTGGATATCTCGACCCGGCTGGGGCAAGAAATTGCGATCTCTAGCGAACATAATTTTCAGATGGAATTCTAGATGGTTTTTGAAAGCATCAGAGGTTTCTAGAAGTTTTGGGTACAAAATCTGAAGGTTTTTCATCACGACTGTCTGGCAACAGTGGTTCCGGCAGCCGTGACATTCTACATGGGAAACAACTGCTGTCGGTTTCCCACGCTGTCTTCCTCTCGCGTGATAGCGCCGCACACGCATGTGCGTATTGTTTGCTCAGTTCGCATGAGTTGGAATCCGCACAATGGCATTTCTGTGCCTGGTTTTCGGTAGATGATGTGGCATATTTCAACGATACGTACATATTACATTGTTGGATCTGATCCTTGCGTTACATTACCAAAATCATGGCCTGTAAAACGCGCCAATGGTCATTTTGTGACTCGTTTTTACAGTGGAGTATTACAAGTTTTGCTGGTAAGTATTAAAGAGCACAGCAGTGTGTTATTTGTAGAAAAATCCTTACTAACGAGAGCACGAAACCGCATGCTGGAGGCGCTTTTCGAGGGATGAGATTTCTGGTATGTTAGGAAGAATATGAAGTTCTTCAAGCGAAAAGAATGCATTCTCAAGCGGGCCCGAATGGATTCAACCGGCAGTACAACTCGAGCCAGTGAAGCAGCGGCCGAGGCACCCTGTCGCATTGCCCTCCGAGTTGCAAAGTGCAAGAAACCGCACGATATATGTGGAGCGTATTAAGCTATGTGTAGTAGAACCCGTAATGCTTGTGTGCGGGGAGAAAGAAGCAAACAAATTACGACATATTTCACTCCGGTAACGCAGTCCGAGATCGATGATATGAGTGACGACATACCTGAGCAGGTACTCGGAGACATGTGAAATAGCCCATATATTATATTGCAGTTGAATCAACCGATGGTGGCGCGTTTGAACAGTTGATCTTATACGTGACGGTGTTGATGTTTGCGCACGGTTAATTGTATGCGCACTGGTGTTTGCACTTGTGCACAGATGATTGCTTACGTCCCGATGTTGACGCTTGCACACAATTGTATACGAGCGTTATCTGAAAGATCCCACCTTGAAGGAGGAGTTTCTATTATCGGATCCATTGACTACAGCAACCCACGGAGAAGACGCGCACAGCACTGTTCCAGGTTGTATTTTACTTCCATGGGCTGGAGTGAGATACTTTAGTGGGCGCGTGCAATGATGGAGCGCCATCAACGATGCGTGCACATTCGAGTTTTCCAGTTCGTGTGGAGCAGGCTGCTCCGCATGCCACCCGCGCGCAAGGCCATGCTCACGCATTTTATGATTCATCGGTATACGCTGGAAGTGAAGATCCCCCAGTTCTCTTATCTGTATGCTTAAGGATGCGGCAAACATCTGTAACCACATTCAAGGACATGCAACAAACTCAAGAGTATTAAAAATAAACTGTGAAGATGTTTCAGTGCACAACTATTCGCTATTTTACACAGAAGTACGCTGATTTTCTCGTGGAAACGTTACTGCCCATGTGCTTCATCTACTGGAAGAAATGTGCACCTTACTGAAGAATGGTCGAAATTCAAAAGAACAGAGTTATACGACAACATCACGAATGAGGAGTTCGTTCGCAAACTTGCTTAGCTCGGAAAATTTCCATCACATCCATCGCATTAAATGTATGATCATTGATACATCTGCTAGAATACATGCTTTTCCTGAGACAACTCGCAACTCTGAAATAGTCGTCCAAGCCTTCGCTAGTGTCAGGTGAGTCTCGTAAACAGCACACATAATTAATCGATAGAGCGCTGGTGCTGAAGCTTCGCAATAGTTACTTTGTGCATACAATGTGCCTTCGGTGTATAATGTGGTTGAAACCTAAAATCACTGGTAACTGCGAAGTCTGAACCTTACGTAATCCACCAAGCTCTTGACTCTAGCGGAAGTTTGCAGGTAGGCGTGCTTTTGATAAATACGTGGTGTTGAATGCATGGTGTTGGCCCTCTTTGTCTTCACGGTCTTTACCAGTCCTCAGGGTGAACGTCTTCAGGTCTGAAGGGACTTTTCCACACAAACTGTTAAGCGCATTTACATTTTCCTGGGTTATATTTCTGCCCATCATGGCAGTCGCCTGGAGGGCCCCATCGGACTCTCCAGGGGGCGGGTGCTCCTTCACATCCTGGAAACGTAGCTGCTTTTTAACAGCCCAGGGCCCGTCCATGAGCTTAGAGGCTCTTTACGTAGCGCCGAGAACCCTCGATTTATGTCCGGATAATCTCCGTGGCTCGGGGGCCTTTTTAGGCCTGAGGCTCGCTGGCAGCTACCAGTCCCTCTCCATCAGCGTGAGCTAACGCGGAACCAGTGGCTCTGCATGTCCGACTCATGTCCCCATCCATCGGCTCAGTCATCCTCTTTCACGGCTCAGAACACTTTCTACCGGCCGGAGACCTCTCATTAAAACCTTGAGCCACCTCCACCATGCAAGGGCACCCTGTGCGGTTTCGACCTCCATCGACTCAGGGGCCCTTCATGCCACCCCTGGGCCCTCTCCGACGGCCCGGTGTTCTCCCTCGGCTGAGAGTCCGCTCTTCGACACAGGAGCACTCGTTAGCGATCCAGGGCCTCCGCTGTCAAGCTGAGACCCTTTTTCATTACCGAGGGTCCTCTCCATCAGGCCAAGGGCCTTTGAACAGCTTGAGCCCATCCACAGGCCCAAGGGCTTTTCTGACGGCCCGATATCCACTCCGGGAATCAGGACCCCACCTTCCTATCAAGGATCCTCCGTGACGATCTAGAGCTTTTCCACGCAAGCCTGATGCACATTTTCAAACGCTTGAGCCCTGTCCATCAGTTCAGAGGTCCTTTCTTTGGCTTGGGCTCGGTCGTCAGCCAGAGACCCTTCATATTGGTTAGGGACACTCCGTCAGCGCTTGATCCTTCCAACTATCCGAAGCTCCCTCCGTCGATTTAGGAGCTCTTCACGCTAGCCCAGCCAAGCATTTCCCTGAGGGCACTCTTTGTTAACTCGGGGCCCTTTTCATTATCCCGGGACCCTTTCCGTCAGCCTGGGGCCCCTTCTGTCAGTCCAAGGGCCTTTCGCGTCGACCCAGGGACTCCTTGCGTCGGCCCATGGGCCATTTACGTCGGCCCAGGGCGCAGCTACGGGCCCCTTCATTGATGTCTTGAGGGCCCTTGCTGGCGTCCATGAAGGCTATTTTCCAACTTTGTATGCCACGTGCTCGGCGATAAAATTCTTACCGGAAAAGATAAAATTCGTTCCTTATGCACAGTTCCAACATCCGTGAAGTGGCAACAGTGAGCGGGAAAAGCGAAATATGGAATTGTCTCATACGTAACAATCTAGAAAAACACCATATATAATTGTAACAGGTGAATCATCTGTTTGAGATAAAACAGTAACAACACACCCACAAGCAGGTGAATGCCATAACATGACATGATATAAACATATTTGTGCACATTTTTGTTCTCCATCCCCGCATTCGCATGCGTGCAAGAAGATAACTCGTTGGTGACTTAAGGTGCCATTACCTATGGACATCAAAATATCGCAGTAAATGTAGTGAATGCATCGCTTCGCAGATAAATTCACACAATAATGCAAGCAGGAAGCTTACACGCCAACCTAAAATAGTTTGGCCAGATTTGGAAATTTGTCTTGCACAGCCTCACAGCAAGCCAATTCAAGTTCAACAACTCACACAGCTTCTTCGATGCTCTTTCGGTGCTAACGTGAGCAAAATATTAATCGTCTTCAAAGTGTGCGCAAACACGGCAACACGACACGAATGAGAAATTGGCGCCTCCAAATCGGCATCCGCAGCGACGAAGTAAGACTTTCATATGACACAGCGAACAGATTCGTCAACAACACTATGCAAATCCACAGACAAGATATAAAGCGACTGGCCGGCCGTCAGCTGGCCGCCCAATGACGTCACGCCAGCCGAACCCAGCGCAGAGGACGTGACGTGAACACCAGTCGTCGAGAATGACGTGACGCGAACTCCGGTCGGCTACGGGAACGCTGGCGGCGACGGGCGTAATGCCAGCACTGAGTCTACCCACCACTGAGCACGTGACACAGCACTACCCACCACTACCCACCGCGTGACAGACCAACAGTAGACGAGACGTGACGTGACGCGAGCTCTAACCGCCGCGGCCACGCGTGACGTGGCCACTCCACAGATGACGAGACGGCACGAGACGGGCTACGCTGGCGGCGCTGGACAACGCGGGGGAAGATAAGTGTCGGTCCGGGGTGTGCTCGTCGATGTCGGGTCTCAGCTGTATTTACATCGCATTTGCAGTCGAAATGGCCAAAAAAGTTATCCATGTTATCATTCTCAAACTCAAGAAAGTCTGCTAAAATGGAAGCCTTGCAGCTCAGCCTGGCTTTTTAATATATTCATTGCTGTTCGGATATGTCCACAATAAAATAATAATAATAATAAGGCACAACTGAATCAAAGAATGCTTAACTTTTCTTCTTTCCACACAAATCCAGACATTTTCAGCGCACGAAGCACGCCGAAAGCGGTCTCAATATGAATTGATTGTTTTGGGTCAAGCCCCTGACTTAGGGAAATCATGCCTGCTCCCCGGCCCACAATTGGTGGTTAGTGCCCATCAGCTATTTCATTCAACTGGGCTATGATGAAGTTGTAATTTTCGAGAACAACGCTGCTTTGGTCACCCTTTACCTGCACAATTTCATCCCTTTGCAATAGTTGTCCCAGATAACTCAGTCACCAAGGGTTGCCCAGAAACGTGCCAGACCACCTTATGTTTCCTCGAAGAATCAGAGACCGTCCTAGACCACACGAGGTCTTCCCAGACCGCCACAAACCGACGACATCATCCGCGGTGCCCTAAGAAGCTTGAAGTCACTGTCGACTACCTTACGCCAATACAAGCCTCCTCAGAATGTCTCACCAGTGGACCACCTGAGCCCACTCCGATAGGCGCGGCGACCGGAGGAACCAAAGCCTTGCCAGAATCCGGCCCAGAGTTCCCGGAACCGCTACCGGCTTCCCATTATGGCACAGTAAATTACTTGAGGCCTACACTGGGGCAGCAATGTAGAAACACGACAATGTAGAAGGCAGAACCGCAGCTGCTATTGCTATTTGCTCTGATGCTAACAGCCGCAGCGCTAGACTGCCATAAGACCGCTGAGCGGCCTGAAGCGGAGACACGCCGCAGCGTCTTCCCCTCCCGCTGCTGACAGTCCGGATGTTGGCCACGCCACGGAGATACGCCGTAGCGCCTTCCCTTCCTGCTGCTGACAGCCAGATGATCACGCCACACCCACGAGCGCCAACAGACACACCCCTCGTCGGCATGCCCACCAATCATGAGCAGGGCTTGCCACTGGCTGCAGGAAGCTGCATGCGCGGCCGCTTTGTACAGTGTCTGCAACAGCGCGCGCCGCACCGGCCGACAGCTGGGCGACGCCGCCGGCACCATCCCGCGATGCCAGCACCATCTGGACTACGGCAGCGCCATGCAGACCGCTTCCGCGCCACGCGAGCGGGGCCGAGACGGCCGCTACATCAACAGACACTTCTCCTTGAGCTTCAGCGAGGACATCGGCGACCGGCCGCGGCCGTCCAAGTGCACGGTCATTGTGCGCGTCTTGTCCAGGTTCAGCAGGTCCTGGAACAGCTGGCTGATGTTGATGTTGTTCTTGGCGGACGTCTCCAGGAAGCTACACCTCCACTGCTTCGCCTGCCGACAGTAGCGAGTGTGCAGGGCTCCGGTACAGATAAGGAGCGGCCATCTCCATCATCGCCGCAGTCAGTACGCTCAACAATGCCAGGTTGGGACACTCGAGCAACGCAGCCACTCAACCATGTTTTGAAGCTCAGCACGTAGCTGGAAGAGATCCAGTACTGTACATTAAGCTAAGTGGACACCACCCAGACAGAAGGTTGCATTTTCAGAACAAGCAGTGCAATACTATGTACAAGAAGTGTTCCTCGTGTAATTGTTGAGAAAGTGCTGTTTCTGCCATGTGGATCTATGTAATAAGCAAACATCAATTTTATCCTCTGTTATCATTCTGCGTAGTGTTTCATCTTGGTAGGCAATGACATCTTATCGTATCGGTCTAATATGGTATCGGCTGCATTGATTCAAGCTGTATGGATGTTCTACTGAAAACGAAGTTGTGATCTGAACCGAATTTACACTGTCTAAGGTGACACACCAACAATGCCATTCTGACACGAATGGTAACTGTATTCCTGTCGGTGAAGAACGGGAAGTTCTGCATCTTAACGAGATCCCCAGGCCACGGCAAAAATGTTTTATCTGCTGCCGAAGCTGCGAAATTCTCACCTTGATCGATTGGCCCGCGTATTGATGATTCGGGCATTGGAATGATCTCCACAATTGATATCGGCCAATGGAAATTATATCGAATTTGCTTGTGAACATTAATTTTAAAAACACAATCAACTTCGACTCTACTGATAGTGTTGGATGAACCTGATATAACACTGCACCTGAGCTTCTCCCTCGGCTTGTGGCACTTCGCGCTTGTCGTTCTCATCGCACTTGTTGCCGACGAGAATGACTGGGATGTCCTGCAGATCTCCCTTTACCTCCCGGATCATATCGAAGATCGAGCTGGTCGAGACAAACATATCGCACCGTCACCCGTGCGCATACATCAAACAAAGATCTTCCACACTACGGTCACACAAAAACCGGTCCGTACCATCGTTAGCAATCCGCCCGCATATACCACACAGCCATCTGCCACACTAGAGTCAGATGTTCCGGTCAGCACAACGGGCATATCTGTTACGTAGCACATATAATTGGTGCCGTAAGGAGAGCAAAGATATGTACGGCTCACCACTGTTCGGTATATTTGCAGATGGGCAGGACGTGCGATTGCATTTTTTTGCATACAGGTTTAGCTCGCAAGATGCCTTCGGACTACCGAGGCCATTTCGTCGTGCAAAGACGGATCATTTCGAGGGGAGGAAGTTTATTGAGGGTATAAAAGAGGTGATCTGAGGAGGTCAGGTAAGCCCAGGCCACTGTCGTTGCAGGCTGAATATGTTTGCCACCAACGGGAGTCTGCAACGTCACGGGAAAACGGTCACACGAACATTCTACCTTCTGAGCATTCTAGGTATACATCTTTGGTCTGACCTGCTGGCACCCGAACCTGATTTCTTGCAGACTCTGTCGAGACGTTATCGAGTAGACCAGGATGAATGCGTGCCCTTTGGAGATGGACAGCCGTTGCATGGCCGGAAACTGGTGGCTTCCAGTTGTGTCGGTTATTTGTAGAGTACAAATGTTCTTGTTGCAGCTAATCACCTTGAAATGTACGCACATTAGACGGTCAAGCTATACTGAAAGCATAACTTACAAGATGGGTAAGACTTGTGCATTTTCAGGTACATCTTGCATGCAATAATGCGATGTAGGTGGCAGTGGTAACCATAGCAATGTATGGCTGATGGGCATACATACCACGAACGAGCATAATTTTATCCAAGGTGTATGTATATAGAGGCAACGCATGAGACCATCAGTATTGGGTATTTCACAATGGAGATTAAACGCTGCACGCTATACAAGCGCAGTTGTAATACGTACACTGCACAAGATGGCCAATCAGAAATAAATCACTCACACTCAGAAGTAAATAACTAAATCTAGGTTTTGATCGAGACTAAGAAATCATCTGGTGGAAACATAAAATTATCAGAAAGCATGATGAGCAAAGGCACATTTGCAACTCCTCGGTATCTTTATGGTTTGTTGTGTAGGGTGTGTCTGGACAAGCACAAAATAATAATCACTCAACATTCCGGGGTGAAATTGGTCCCTTTATCACTTACACTTTTGGTATGCCAGTGACAGCGTGCTGCCAGTATAACCGGGGAGAATGCCATCCGATCGCTTTCTCAGGTCAGAAACACCACAAACGCAGCGTTGGAACATTTCAAGCAAGATATTTGCCAGAAAAAGCATGCAGGAAGGTGTTCATATTTGTCCTTCACGCACGTGACTAAGTAGAAAATCATTACTCTTTCAATGCTGACGAAAGATTATGCGCTTTTTCCGCCACCTTGCGCAACCAAAATGTTTTGTGGCCGAACACAGGCTTATTTCAATTAACAAGCGCACCGCCGAAGGGCATTTGGCATAACGCACAACGGCGGGGGACGGATTCGGCACCCCGCCCCCCTAAGATCTCGAAACTACAAAAGCGAGAAACACAAAATTTAGAGGTAGATTACGGCTATAGTTGACTCGTTTTTGTATACATTTCATGACACCAGGTCAATGCCTTCAGGGTCAAATGAGGTGAAGTCGATCGTCAGTTCACACCGCCTCTCCACCACGCCGCCGCTCCACCACATCGCCGCTCCACCGCACCGCCTCTCCACCACACCGCCGCTCCACCACACCGCCGCTCCACCCCACCGCCTCTCCACCACACCGCCGCTCCACCCCACCGCCTCTCCACCACACCGCCGCTCCACCACACCGCCGCTCCATCACACCGCCGCTCCACCACACCGCCTCTCCACCGCACCGCCGCTCCACCACACCGCCGCTCCACCGCACCGCCGCTCCACCCCACCGCCGCTCCACCACACCGCCGCTCCACCACACCGCCGCTCCATCACACCGCCGCTCCACCACACCGCCGCTCCACCACACCGCCGCTCCACCACACCGCCGCTCCACCACACCGCCGCTCCACCACACCGCCGCTCCACCACACCGCCGCTCCACCACACCGCCGCTCCATCACACCGCCGCTCCACCTCACCGCCTCTCCACCACACCGCCGCTCCACCACACCGCCGCTCCACCACACCGCCGCTCCACCCCACCACCGCTCCACCACAGCGCAGTTAGTTTCGTGACCTTGAACGCTCGGAGGTTGTGCCGCCGGCCGGTCGGTCCATTTTGAACCCTGCAATTCCTATATTTACGAAAGGATTTCAACACTGTTCATTGCATACTTCATCAACTTTGAACAAGGTCACGCCATTTCGTTAACATGGTAAATATTGTATGCCTGCTCATAAACCTGCTGGTTTATGAGATATCGTCGAAAAGTATCGTCGGGAAGGCGAAAATATATCGTCGAGAAGGCGGATTTCGCTTGCCTCCAGTGCGAGTGCTAAGCGTTTGAATGAAGATACACCTTTTCATTTTTAGAACCTACACCAGAGAAGAAGTGCTGCGCATCAGCAATGCTCCAAAACACGAACTGTCTCTAAAGCAATTACGAAGAACGCCCTATTCACCTATTCCAATCCATTGCTACCTATTTATAAACACATTCATGCCTACACAAAATTCCAAATGTAAGCAATATTGCCAAATACGGAACTTCGATATCATGTTAATGAGGACAAAGGCGTTTGAACACACCAAAAATGTGATGACAGCAACTCGCCATCGGGCCCATTTTCCCAGCAATGCTCATCGGGTTGGCTAACGCTCCGGAAACCTTCGATGGAGAGAGAACATGGTCCCTTTGTCCTTTGCTCCCTTGTCCATCATTTACGATATGGAGCAAATGACTATATGACCTGTTATAATCTTATTGCTATGTTTTGTTTCACAATGTTCATTATGCTGACCTATTCTTTATGCCGGAATATCAAATTATATAAAAATATAGATCTATTTGAGTACGAACCAATTCATCCTGCAAGGAATTTCATCAGCTGAAGTGTATTTGAAGTTATGAGGCCTTCTAAACAGGCGACATTTCTCAGTAAAAAACAAATGCAAGCGTAATATATGCAGATTCCACTGCAATTAAATTTGTTAAGATTAGGGGTAGATCAATTGAATGTTTGAGGCTACAATAAGTATCTTCTGGCTACAATAAATATCCTATCATAAATATCAGTGAAATACATCTCATACCAAACGCCAAGTAAATAGCATTCGTACTTCAAATTCACCATCAACACCTTTCTCAAGACGGCTATTGTGCAACTAGGTACTTCAAAGTTGACTTAAGTATGCCAAAATCATTATACTTGCTAGGCATTTTATGTTTGCGAACATTGGTCAGCAGGACTAAAAATAGCAAGCGAAAACCCTGGGCGCTGATTTCGCCATTCCTTCTGCTCCCAAGGAGTTAAATCAACGATTAAGCCAATAATGATTGGATGCATGTAATGCATGCCAGAAATGGATTCGTCTAAATGTGACACATCTGTTAATGTTCGTATGCTGTGGCGTGTGACACCTGCACAGGGATACCACCTGTCACTTGGCACGGCCAGACTCACTTGACGGTAGGTGTCCTCGATGGTAGGAATGTAGCTGTCCTGGAAGCTGCCCTTGACGAAGCGCAGCACCAGAGATGACTTCCCCACCGCGCCAGCACCAAACACCACCACCCGGTAATCGTCACTCTTCTCCGGCATTGTTAGTCCTGCGGACGTCGTACAACAATCTGAGGGTGCCACTGTGTGTATGAGCTACTGACAGGCTCAATCATTCATCCCCTTCCCTTCAAACTGACCGAAACTTGATGCCTGGATCTGTGGACGTGCACTAATAAAAACGGGTTTCGATGCAGCTTTGGCCGTCAGAAAAAGTAATTTGTCCCCTCAATCGAGTTTACAAAGTAAGAATCATGCAACAATCCCAGCACCGTCAGAGGTCCGAGAGAGAAATGACTGGAACCTTGTGCAGCACTGCCAGATAAACTTGGCCACGCTGACTTGACTTGTCAAACGGTTGGCAACTCTGATGAAGACATGAAGAATATTAGCTTTTAATTTCGGGATTGGATATTACGCTTGTGGGCATTGTATGAAGGATTACACCTCAACTTATACCACCTCCAGAATTTACGAATTTCTGAGTTCCGAATGTAATTTCGGAATTCGGAGGATTCCATTGGTCACGTGCGAATTCAGAGATCGGTGAAATTGTAGTCTGCATAAGTGTTGGTGATGATTAGCATTATAATAATATTACAATAATCTCGACAGTGCCATCAGAACTATTGTGGTCAGATGCGCTGAACGGATCACAACATTTCGACTAGTTGCTTCGACCAGCCGCCACCCGGTGTTTTGTCCTTGGAAGGGTACGCATTTGCCAACATGTCTGCCCACTCATATACGCCGCACCCCTTTGGCGGTAGCTGGACTTGAGCCCGGGCTTTCGGATAAAAGATCCCACGTCTTGGTAACTGTGTCGCGCAGCACCCCACTGAAGCACAAGTTACAAGTGCATGCTATTTAGATCTCCTGACATTTTACTGGAGCACTGGCAGCCACATCCAGCTGGTTTATATGCTTGGCTTGATGATTTGATACGTGCTGAGAGCTGCGTGTCACTCCTTTGACTTTACATAGCTTCTGTCTGGAGCTACAATCCCGAGTGATCGCGACACTGGGCGTAAATGTCATCTATCACGTCCAGCGATGCAACAGCACCACCCCCTGCCGTCCAGTGGTAGTTTAGTGGCCACTGCACACAGGACCTGAAACAGGCAGTGGTGTTCACAGTAAGGACCACACGTTTGATGTTTACTGGAGGCCATGGCGTGACACCACATAGGAAATGAAAGAATTCCAGCCTGTCGGATGCTGTACCGTTGTACAGCTGAGTTACGCGGCGCAGTATATCAACTTCCATCGATTTCCGACAGGACACATTTTAATCATCTGAAACATTGACAATTAAATATGAACTTCGTTAGCACTGAAGACTGACACTGAAAGTTGCCTAATTATCATCCAATACACCTAATCATAGCACCTGTCCTGGTGAGTCTTACCCATGCCGTCGAAAAAGCCTGGTTGATCGCCTCGACTCATGAAAGAAGCATTCGCACTTCGCATTACACCAAATTCCTTCTTCTCATCATCTTTATCACCACCATCTTCCTCTTTCTCTCTGTCTCTCTCTCTCTCTCTCTCTCTCTCTCTCTCTCTCTCTCTCTCTCTCTCTTTTTCTCTCTCCCTTTCCCTCACTCTCTTTCTCTCACTCTCTCTCTCTTTCTCTGTCTCTCTCTCTCTCTCTCTCTCTCTCTCTCTCTCTCTCTCTCTCTCTCTCTCTCTCTCTCTCTCTCTCTCTGTCTCTCTTTCCCCTTTGTCATCGCTTGGGTAAGCCAGTGATCAGTGATAAGGCACTTACTGTTGGTCGTGAGCGATCGCTGATAAGCAGTGGCAGGATTTATGAACCGTCTGAGCGTGCTGCGCCAACTGCCACATGTCTCGTGCGCCGGCCCCTGTGCGTCTGGACCAGCGCGGGGTGTGTTCTCGGCCGAGCGGCCAACTCCGGCACAGACTAGGCCGAAGCCAGGCAGTGACGAGGCCGCGAAGGTGACGCCCGGTCGGGCGGCAGGCTGGTCCACATCGCCACCCCTAGCGCTGCAAACAGAGACACCTGCCAGTCCGCCCCAGGAGACAAGGCCGCCCTCAAAGAGATGTTTGTGACACATATGCTTACTATGAATACCAGGTCCATGCCACAGGGATGATTCACTGGGGCCAGGACTTTTAACATGGCCGTCCCGAGAGCGGGCTGGATGTCACTTTGAAGCGGTTATCAGCCGACCAGCGGGAAATGGTGCGAGGCAGAACATCACCGTTTAGCGTGACCGACATGGCTAAATAATGTGCAGCTCATTTCTTGTCATCTCCTGTGAGCATTTGTTGAAAAGTTTGCGCTCATTCATTCGACGTGGTATGTTTTGGGCATTTTTGCCGATGCCCTCATTATTGTCTATGACTTCATTTTTTTAACTTTAGCATTATTTCATGCATTTACATGCTGCATAACCACAGCATCAAGCAGGTGCACTTGTCGAGGTCATCCCAGCATATTCACCCAGAATGACATTGGGTGACCTTTATGGGCATAGCATGCCTTCTATGAATTATTATTCACTGAATAAGTTCATTTTGGCGATTATATCACGGAAGGGAAATCAAAAGTTATTTGAAAGCTTTGCAACACATTTTATATTAACCATGCACGATTCCATACGCAATTTCCTATACAGGTCGGTGTCCTTCCACAAGTCATGGATTTCACTTCCTCTTCATCTTCGCATGTTCCATAGACCACCTGTTAGTAGCCAAATATAATAATATGGTGCGAAATAGCGTCCAGATCTGCGGTCTCGAAGAACATCACTGGAGATGACAACAGTTTACAGCAGTTGGAGCTGTATTACGTTCGTAATTTAAGCGTAATACGTCATACTGTCGTTTCCTAAGTACGACGGTGTGATGTGTTGCCCAGCCCACCGTGGACTGCAATGTTCTGTAGCAGTAATTTCGGAATAACGAATACAATGTAGGATAATAACTAACACTGAAGTTACATAGGACCTACCCAGGTTAATTCCCTGATCCCAGCTCTGCGATTGTCGTGGTGTTGTAGAACTATCATATATGCGAGAGAAAGCGTTAAGGTACTGAAGCGTTTGCAATTTGATAATGTGATGCACTCACTACGTACTAGTACTCAAGTGGTAGTACACCATGAGTATTTGTAAAGTGGTATCCATTTCTAACATGAAAACAACGCCATGGGTGTAGGCTTCTGAACATTTTGTGAAGGTGCAATGCATGAAGGAAATAGGCGCACCCAAATAGATTGGGGTCATAGGACATGTTAAAAGTTAAAATTATTGGAGAAGCCACAGCCAACATGGGTGTGTGTTTGGGGTGGGGGCGGGGTAAGTGCGCTCCCCAAAGCATACAAAGCTACACCCCTGAGTCTGACGTTTGTAATTCCCTAACATGTTCTTGCCACGCCAGAATTCCGGTGCAAACCAGTTTTATGTGCGCATTCCATATTTGCAGTTGGATGTATCTTCTAACTAAAGTTATTCTGTACGTTTTGCTTCTATTCATGTCGATGGCAGAACTCTTACATACATGACAATTCATGAATGCACGAGGCTGAAGAAGTGAATTCAATATTCAAATGAACACCCAGCTTTCTTCGAATCTTCCATGAGTCACAGTCCGATTATCATTGTGTTAAACAGTCCAACCGGCACAAAACGAGGCCATGGCCATGGTAACAGAGGTGCAGTTTTATATACTTTTGAGGTAACAAGTAAGCCTGTCCCCCAAAGTGTCAATACCCCCTGCTATCTGAATACTTTAAACGTCTAACCTAGCATAGGACTCAATGCGGTGTCCCCGCAATCCATTTTAATTCGCCCATTGTCTTCATGCATTGCCCTCCCTCCCCCACACACAAAATAATTTTCAGAAATCCACACCCGAGCCGTGACCCCAACAGTGTCGCTCAGAGAGGTTACGGAGTGGTTTGTATTTAACGACGGGTGCCTTGTGGATACGCGGTATGCATGACGCAGCATTGCCTTACACTTTTCATCTGCCGATGGCGGCTGAAGATTGAAGTACTCACAGCCATGAGATCCAGCACCGGGAGTTGATGTGAGAAGTGGTTCTTGTACCGTCTTTAACGTCCCCTCATTAGCACCACTGCGATGGCACAGCCAAGTGCGCCGGTTACACGGTGTTGTCCGGGCCTGAACTCCCAAGTCTAACGATTGGCCATCGGCGCTGCCGCCGCGCCCACGCTCCCGATTATACGTCCGGCTGGTAACAGCCGGAGTCGGTCACAGACAGGTCGGGTCAGGGCGTCACGGGTCACCGGTCCACAGGGCGCTGACGCCTCTCACCTGCAGAGGCCGCTCGGCCGATCAGGATAGTTGGCCCCGACACACGTCGGGCAGCAGCACCCCGACGCGTGACATAACCTCCCTATGTATTCAATAATCCCCGCATCGACTGCCCTTGGATGACGTCACGTTGTCATGCCAACTGCCAGAAAATCGTTGCCAATGACGTAGCCGTCTGGTGGGTGGGGCGACCGCGTCGCCGCCCACCATGCGCCGCGTGCACGGCGTCGCCACGGTCTGGCGCGTCGCAGGTGCACTGCGGCTGCCTCTACTGCGGATGAGGAGACTTCCCTGGTCTCCTAGGTCTCCACGAGGTGTGGAGAACTGGGCAATGTGTGGACAATGACCATGCATGACAAAAACTAGTCGGGGAGCTGCTTTTATTGCCGTAAAGTGATAGTCCATTGGCCGTGAGCGTTTGCGCAGCACGCCCGGAAGTGTGGGTGGATGCGTGGAATGTGCCTTCTCAAATCGATGCTCTCCAAACGAGGCAGTAATTAGCTAGATATCCAAGTTGCGCAATACTGATGTCGGATACCCGTTCTTGCAGCCATCTGAACCAGATGCGTAGTCAAGGGGAAGCAGGGACCCGGGAACCCCTTGGCAACCAAATATACATTACATCAAAGGAAAAATATTTGGAGATTTTCACAGCGCAAAAACCTATTTTTTCTGCACCCGAAAAGTCTTCTCTGTTCCCTCGCATTTTTTTTGGTCGGACCCCTAAGGGAAATCCTGGTTGCGCCACTGCTATGAAGTATTGGGCTTAACCGTCAATGGTGAGAAAACAACTTCCGAAGGTAACTAGCATTCAAATTTTGTTATAGAAAGCAAAGCAATAAGAAGCAAAGCAATAAGATGAAAAAAATTAGAAAGCAAAGCAAAAAGAAAATACGTCGTATGCAGCGTTGCAACGCTATTCATGGGGTCGATCCTTTTTACGTCCTTCATCTTTCTCTTTCTTCATCCCTCCATCCCTCCCTCCCTAACCACATTTTTGGCAGATGTATATGGCACAAGCTATATGTATATATATATATATATGTGTGTGTGTCTGTGTGTGTGTGTGTGTAGGTGTGTGTGTGTGTGCGTGCGTGTAGTGTGTGTGTGTGTGTGTGTGTGTGTGTGTGTGTGTGTGTGTGTGTGTGTGCATGTACATACGTCATGACAGGTTACCGAAGACAGTCAAACAGGTGTTGGGAGACGCCAAAGTGTCAATACATTTTTTCAGGCATCAAATACTATATTTATTCCCGACCATAGCAACCTGATTTTGCAACGGTGGAAAATGTTTACCTCAGCCATGATCAGAGAGCTGTTCCCAAAACCGATTCTAGAAAAAAATGTATTTACCGCACATAATGTAAATACTGAAAACTCTGACTCAATCATCCTACACATCTATTTCACATTTCTAATTTAATTGTGATGTAATCCATCTCTAATTGAATTGTGATGATATATTTCTACATTTCAAATATTAATTCTTATCTTAATCAAATACGGTGAATACACGCAGTAGTTACTGAGATCGTCCATCGGGCACTTCTCTATTGGTGTGATTACAGCGTTTCAATCCCACTTGTGGAAATTTAAAGACATTGAAGGAAAATATTACTTATGGTTGTAGGTCAAAATCGCTACATTAATTAAAAGACATGTATAACGGCACCTTTCGTGGGCGTCCACTTCGTAATTACTGAGATCGTCCATCTTGCAAAAAAAGTGGGCATTGTAGACCATCAAGTTACGAGCATGGGCACGAACTTGGCAGCGACGCCATGCATGTTCATATGGGACTTAAGGATTGCCTGAACTAATCCCAATGACACGTCGACGATGTCAGTAACTCCGTTGATGGTGATTCGAAGATTCTGACGTACAATTCGTCCGATTCCTTATTATTCGGTCTTACCCCCGATGTGCCTGATTTTGTCTCCATCGATGATCTCTCTGTCTATTGTGTCTCAGTCTGGCCGAGTCTCTCCTTCGTACTATGCACCAATTTTCGCTGCAATTTTCGGCTCAGTTCCTTATAGTTTTCCAATCGTTCCGTGGACTCCGGATGGAAAGTTTGAATGTCGATTTGTCGGTAGTGCACGATTTTAATTGGAAAATTTCCTGCGATCATGCATATCCAAATGCCGCCTGGGACCTTCGTGACGTTCTGATATGTTCGCTTTTTGTGGAACATGTGTCGCTGTTTCCGTGGCTCGCTTGCGTTCGGCTCGACCGGTCTGTAGCAGGCGCTGGGGGCCAGAAGAACGTATCGATTTGCCATAGTTCCATAACTCGCGCCCTTCATGCTGCTCCAGATCCATCACCTCTGCATGTTGTTCGCGCAGGTGAGCTAGATCCGGTTCCAGTTGGTTGACTTGTTCTTCAAAACATGTCATGGTAAGGGCTGATGGTGAGTGAACTGCAGGTCGATGCCGCTCTACTCTGTTGCCCGGCATAATCGAAAATAAGTGCCTAGGAGCGTGATGGTCATCTGCCAGACGCTGCCGCCTAGCAGCGCGGTGATCGCCCGCAAGGTGGTGCCATCTACCGGCGTGGTGGTCGTCTGTCAGGTGCTGCACTTAACACTTAAAACTTATCACTTAAAACACCTCAGCACCACCGGTTTATATCTACAACAACGCCTATCAATGCCAGCGCTTTGCCCATATGCGGTGTCGTCATCGGGAACTATTTGAAAAGCAAGCCTGTCTCGTGATTTCTAGCTCCATAAATCATGCATGTACCTCTAGGTGATTATAGGACAAATGTACGCAAGAACAAATGTACGTATGGCATATGTACGTGAGCAAATGTACGTATGGCATATGTACGTGAGCAAATGTACGTAAGCAAATGTACGTATGCGCAAATGTACGTATGCGTAAATGTACGTATGCGCAAATGTGCTTATCCGCAAATATACGCATGCGCAAATGTATGTAATCGCGAATGTACGTATGCGCAAAAGTACGTAAACGCAAATGCACGTACGCGCAAAAGTACGTAAGCACAAATGTACGTAAGGGCAAAAGTACCTAAGCGCAAATGTACGCCAGCGCAACAGTACCTAAGTGTAAAAGAATGCAAGAGGAAATGTACGTAGGAGCCAATGTACGTACATTTAGGCTTACGTGCCTTTGTGTTTAAGCACATTTGGTTAGGTGCATATGCCATATGTACATTTGCTCTCAGGTACATTTGCGCATACGCACATTTGCGCATACGTACATTCAGCCTTACGTACATTTGCGTTTACGTACAATTGCGCTTACGTGCATTTGCGCATACGCACTTTTGCGCATACGTATATTTGTCATACGTACATTTGCTTTACGCACATTTACCCGTTTACCCCTCCAGGTCGATACATTCCGTGTTCGGGTTCGGGTTAGGAGAAGTAATTCACACGTGATCAACGCATGTTCGTGTGAACGGCGCTCTTGTAAGAAGACAAATTTGGCTGCATATTTTGATGTGGTTTGCAAAGTTGTTGCACGCACGCGCTTGAGCTGCTTTAACGTGCATATTTTGCTCAAGGTAGCTTGGATGGACGAATTGTTTCCCATGCATGCTTCCATGGTGCGTGAATGGACTTCCGTTAAGGAGCGGGAGAGGAGCTGTTGCGGGGGTGAATCCGCCAAAACTTTTCACTGAGCCAAAAGTTTACCACATCGCATCCCAAAATAGGTAGCTGTAGGTAGGCAAGTAGCTAGGTAGGTACCTACCTACCTACCCGGGTAGTTAAGTAGCAAGGCAGGTCCCGGGTAGGTACCTACCTACCTACATACCTACCTGGGTACCTACCTATGTAGGTGGGGAAGAGGGGGAAGCCGGGTCTGAGCACTTGCATGCAACTAATAGTTCTATTGCTGCTTCTGTATGGCTAAACGAGTAATTGTACTGTGCTTACTGTATGCAAAGGTGAACAAACTTTCCATATTCAAACAGTTCCTTTTGATGAAAATCCTCCAGCCACTTGCAAAAGGCAGCTTCAAAATGGATAATCATTTCATATTGGTATGTGATATTCTGAGCATGAAAATGTTGTGCAGGGTGACTTCACTGTAGCTATTGTGGCACAATAGTCACTAAAAAATGGGGGTACATATTGCAATCAAGGTAGATGTTTTGTTTTTGTTTTTTTTAATTGAACACTGCTTTTTGATGTGAATAAGACAATGGAACCATTCATTTTCTCTACAAATGTTTACTTTTCAGTCAACAGCAACCAATACAATTGATGTCATAGGCCTTAATTGTTTGTTTGTTGGCTCATTTGTTTCTTAACCTAACATAACCTAACCTAGCCTAGGTGGATATGCTAGGACTGAAAAGTATTCAATTGCAGAGAAAATAAATGGTTGCATAATCTTACCCATGTCAAAAACCATCATATTCCACAAAAAAATCAACATTTACCTGAATTGAAATATTTACTGAAATGACAAGGAAACATTTGAGAGTCATACTATATGAGAGTTTACTGACTGCCATGATTAAGGGGTGAAGGAAAGGTTGATGCACATTTCATGGTTTTCAGAGAGAAAATTAGCCATTGACTGCCTCAGCCATCGGAGGATAATATAATTATTTAGCAGGTGCCAAATGTCTCCAAGCCTAATCATCTGATAAGCACCCCTGATGCCTGCATGGGAAGGCATTTTTAATGGTTTTCACTACCCAGGATCTGTTGTAGTTATGGAAAAGCATGACTGCAAATGTATGAAATTTTCCACCAAGGACCTTGACTGAATTCAACCTCATAATTGTGACAACCTGTGTACATAGGTAGTAAACTATGTGTTTATGCATTGCAACAACTTAACTTATCTCACCTTCAGTCAGTATATGTACAGAAGCCTCCAGAACAGATCAGGAAAAATGTATGTACATGACTTGTTGAAGCCTCACTTAGCAACTTCTTCTTGTACTATTTCTTTGGAAAATCACAAAAGTGAGATATTCACTATTTAAAACAACTGCACATACTCTTCATATAACAGAAAAGTATACTGCTTTTGTGACATGAATTTTTGTGTGGGGAGTTTTTTCTTATTATTTTAATATACATTTTTATATATTCATTTGGTTTTGTTTGTCCAATGATGAAACTAAATACTAGTCATAATTTCCATATATTTCAGTCATACTGTTTTGCAACATTTCATTCAATAGTAAATGTGTGCCTTAAGGTTATTTATTTAAATTATTTTATTTGTTTACCTGTCATGTTCATGAAAGTTGTTAGCATGGAGTGACCACTCATTTACTCTGCAAATGCTTGTTTTTCAGTTGGCAGGTGAAATAACACCAATAGGGCCTTGAGTTGGGTAATATATCATCTTTTCTTAAAGAAGCAAAAGTAACATAATGCAACCTAACCTAGCTTGCCCTTCCATGTAAGAATACTTTTTTAAACTCACAAATTATTTAACAATTCCAAAGAATTTAGATGAAACACCTAGCCTACTCTCACCTTAAAGACTTAAAAGACTTAAAAGATCAGTGCAACTCTGAGCCACAAGGGCCCTTCTTGGTTGCACTCTGTACACTGAACCAGTTGCCCACCAAATCTGCCAATCAGC
The DNA here is from genome assembly GCA_034440575.1 of Imbricaverruca yamaguchii. Classification (NCBI taxonomy): domain Eukaryota; kingdom Metazoa; phylum Arthropoda; class Thecostraca; family Neoverrucidae; genus Imbricaverruca; species Imbricaverruca yamaguchii. The sequence goes on from JAOTOL010001580.1 coordinate 541,907, forward strand.
CCTCCCTGTAATACTGAAAAGCAAGCCCTCTATTCTTATAATGATTGTCTATGCTGTTTTTAAAGATGTTCAATGTTCTGCTACTGACAATGTTTTCTGGCAGCTGGTTCCAGTGTTCCACTACCCTGTTGGTGAAGAAAGTTTGCCTTAACCTTGTTCTGCTGTGGTTAATTTTAATTTTGAATTTATGACCTCTAATTGCATCATTTCTGTTAAATTCAAACATTTCCCCAAGGTATCCCCTCTCCAGACGATTGACAAATTTAAAGACCTCGATGAGATCTCCTCTCAGCCTTCTATATCTAAGTGAAAACATATTCAATTTCTTCAATCTTTCCTCATATGCCAGGTTGCTTATGCCATTAACCATTTTTGTAGCCCTCTTTTGTACTCTCTCTAAAAGCCAACAATCTTTTTCATAGCTAGGAGACCAAGCTTGGATGCAGTATTCCAAATGTGGCCTGACGTATGCACAGTAAAGCTTCCTGATCACTTCCTCACTTCTGTATGATACATTCCTATTTATTGCCCCGAGCATTCTCAGTGCCTTCTTCCTGGCTTCCTTGGTCTGTTCTGATGCCCCCAATTTTGTGTTTAGAATAACACCTAAATCCTTCTCCTGTTGAGTCACTGATAGCACTTGGCCACCCATCAAGTATGGAGCCTTCATATGCTGCTTACCTACATGCATGATTTTGCACTTATCAAAGTTAAATTTCATTTGCCATTCTTCGGACCACTTCACAAGTTCGTCTAAGTCTTTTTGCAGCGAGATATGCTCATCCTGACCTGTTATTGCCCTAAAGACCTTCAAATCATCTGCAAATTTCAAAACTTTACTGCTTAGGCCACTTTCAATGTTATTTACAAATATAATGAACAGTAATGGCCCTAGTACTGACCCCTGGGGGACTCCACTAAGAACATTTTGCCATGATGACTTTGTACCATTTAGCATCACTCTTTGCTGTCTATCTGAAAGCCACAACTCTATCCATTTTAAGATGCTACCTGCAATACCATGGGACTGAAGCTGTATCATTAACCGTTTATGGGGTACCTTGTCAAAGGCCTTACTAAAGTCAAGATATGCTACATCAACCTGATTTCCCTTGATCAAATTGTTCTGTGGCGAAGTTCAAAAAGTCCAAGAGGTTTGTGAGACACGATCGTCCTTTTCTAAATCCATGTTGAGTATCTTGAATCAATCTACTACCTTCCAGATAACTAACTATTCTATCCTTGATAATTGATTCGAGTACCTTGCAGACTAGGGATGTGAGACTTATTGGCCTATAGTTTTCAACTTTCCCTCTTTCTCCTTTCTTGAAAATAGGAACTACATTTGCCCTTTTCCAATCGGTTGGAATTTCATTATGTGAAACTGATCTACAAAATATTATACTAAGTGGAAATGCCAGTTCCTTTTCAGTTTCCCGCAACACCCTAGCATAAATATCATCAGGTCCTGCTGCCTTATTTGGCTTTATTTTCCTGATATGATTGTAAACAACATCACTACCAATGAAATCAACATCATTTGTCAGATCCCATGTATCTGAACTATGGTGTACGGTCGGCAGATTGGTCATATCTTCCAATGTAAACACCGATTTGAACTGCTTGCTCAGCTCCTCAACCATCTCACTATCCTCACCCAATGTAGTCCCGTTTACTTCCAGTGGACCAATTGTGTTAGAAACTTTACTCAGCTTTTTTACTGTCCCCATTACAGTTTCTAGCTAAATCCAGTTCCTTTGCTCGCTTTGCTGCTCTGGGTTTTTGCTTCACAGTGTCTCTAGCTTTTCGATACGCCTTTAGATTAATGACATTTGAGGCTTCTTTAAAAACTCTAAATGTAGTTTTCTTAGCCCTAATTGCTTTTATCACGTCTGGTGTAAGCCATGCTGGCTTACCTAGCATGACTGTTAGGTGCATAGTCTAGCCTAGCTCTTAAGCTGCCATAACTACTCATTTTTAGCATGTAATAATCCATATTTATGCCTTGGTAGTGCCCAAGATGCCTTTACTCTGCATGTTCAGATGATATGCCATTGACCAGAATTAATATGGACTCCAGACTATGAATACTTTTTTAACTTTTCTCACATGCCATGGTATGCCTTGTATTTGAATTCCAGTTGTTTACTTTAAAAATATCAGCTGTAAGCATAATTTTTGTAAACATTCAGTTAAATTGCAGGTTGAACTAGAGATGAGTGTGACCTCAGGTCAAAGTTTTATGTATTTAGCTTTTAATCATTTGTTTGTACACTTATATTTAACTTCTGACCAGAGTTGGATTTCTACTTCAGAATCCTGAATATGGATATCAAGATGTTTGGGTAGTTGAATATGAAAAAGGATTCAAACCTGTGTCATCAGAATCACAGCATGCACTTACAAATTAACCTTGAACACTTTATGATGGAACAGTGCATTGCCCAACAGCATCATTTAACCTCAAATATGAAAATTGGAGGATCATTTTCTGGAGAAGATAATGTTGTTTATGCCAAAAATAAAGGAACGTAATATTGCTTTAGAACTGCTTCTGGCTATGTCTTGTATGGTTCATAAATTATTAATGTTCGTGTGTCCAAAACCTGCATTGAGCTGACATCCTGGCATGGTTTTAGCCCACAATAGCGCTGTAGTCATACATGTAGACTTGTCATACATGTCATTAGGGATGCGGAGCCTGGTAAATTTTGGACGGCTCCGGCTCCGACTCCGGCTCCGGGGAAGTATCCTGGCTCCGGCTCCGGCTCCGGCTCCGGCTCCGGCTCCGCGTAAAATGTCCCGGCGGCTCCGGCTCCAGCTGCGGTTTTTCCTAATTTGTCGCCATACTAATCGAGTTAGCAAGGCCAAACCTCGCATGGCTGCTCACTGGTCTTTTCCGCATATCCTCTTGTATTTTTAAGCCTGGGTCATCGTAGGTCAGGTCACCAGGTCAGTCGAAGTGACCAAACTGCACTCGGGGTTCTATGTGGCATAAGTTCCACAATAATTGGGCGATTTATTTCAAGCTTATGACATGTCATGATCTCATCAAGGGCCATAATATGTATGTCGGGTTTTTCATAGCATTGGCTTTAGGTCAGGTCGCTGCCATGGCTTCCCCATCATAGGGCTATGGTAAAATATACAAATGTTTCCTGGCTACATATTTGCCCTTGGAATGATCTCACAATGGTTGTGGCATGTAATTTGAAGCTATTCTCAATGTTACTGCTGACATTTTTCCTCAGTGACCTCACCAAGGTCATCTGAGGTCACCGGAGATCACTACACATGTCTGCACATTACATCACACTGCATTGACCTAGAAGGCTGAAATTATCGTCATTGTGCTTGTGTCGCCAAGATGTGTCGATCGATATATTACATGACCATAGGCTACCTCATGACCTCGATCTGAGGTCATATTTTCGGTTGACCTGACCTTAAATCACACCGCCTATTGTCTATAGGACATTTCAAGGACTGTCGAATAGCGTTCGCCGTTTGTTTCTATCTTTTACAGGTCCTCAGATATGTGTCAATATCTGAGAATCCCACCCAATCTGGTTGAATTTGACCCATGATGGCCCAGTGACCTGAATACTGACCTGAGCGAAAAAATGACCGAAACACTTTCGATAGAGCCTGCCACCAACTAACCAACGCCGTTTTCCGTTTGTCGCTAGCTAACATAGTTCTAGAGATCTTAGGAGGGCAGATTTCTGCCCCCGGACATGCGAAGGTGGCGCGTACCGCCGGACGTGCGAGTGAGAGAGCTAGGGGATGTTAAAAAAAAGTTAGTCGCGACCACTCAGGGGCGCAAACTTCAGACAATTATAAGCAACTTTCCCATATAAACCCTGTATCTATCTTTAAATAAACACCCGCCCCTGCCCAAATAATTTTTCGATGTTATGCCATCGTAAACTGACGCTCGCTTCGTGCCGTGTTGAGGCATTCAGAAGGGGGCGACTCGAATGAACAACAGCCCCCATCCCGTGAACAGTCCAAGGAACACCATTGTTGTAAATTGTAATGTTTGACCTCATCTCTAATAAGGTACAACAGCTCGTTGATGATGGAAACAATGAACTTAACTAAATTAAACATGGAACTATTGCATTGACTACGGAGGCTAGAATATGGTTATTGGTTATTCTACCATTATTTGATGATATTTCTACATGTTACTCGTATTTAAACATTTTTGCTTTTTAAAATGCGTTTTCATACCATACCGTACCATGCTAGGTATAATGTGTTCATTTCACGTTTGCATTTTTTTATTTACACCTCTTTCGGAGTCGGAGCCGCCCTGCTTTTGACGGCTCCGGCTCCGAGTAAAAGGTCCCGGCGGCTCCGGCTCCGCATCCCTGCATGTCATACATGAGCTCTGTAGTCATACATGTTTGTGTCACATTCCGTGTTATGTGACAGGGCCACTAGGGGCGGGGATGGCCGAGTGGTTAAGGTGTCGGGCTATAGGTACCAAAGGTCCCGGGTTCGACTCTAGCGCCACTCAGGACATTTCCCAATCCCGTGGCCCACCGGCGAAACAGTGTGGGCGGCGCCATTAGCCGTGAATGTGCATAAAGTGTGTCGTGAACCAACCAATAAACAATAAACAGGGCCACTACAATTTGGAACGGTAACACCAATGTGGCTTTGTCTATTTTTCAGTGACTGAATTCCATGATGTATGGAGATGTTTTCTCACCTGCTGCAGAACAGAGGAAGATCTTGGACATCCTTGCAGAAGAGAAACCGACTTTTGTTTGTGCTCCAATGGTCCGGTATTCAAAGTAAGCACATTTTTCAGCTTCAGTTCACTTATACATGTGGCTGTTCTCACAGTGAATATTGCCAGATGCCCAAATTACAGAAATATATACAAAACTTAGTTGCTGCTTCCTGGAACCCTAATCATCAATCTGCCATATCAAGCCGATGTTATTATCTCTGCAATGTGTGGATATTTTCCTTTGTTGTCTAATTATGATAGACTCCATCACCCAGTTTGTTAATTGCATAGCCATGTATTAGCTCTTTGTGAATGTATTTGCAGTTGCATACATGTCTGCCTTGGCATGTGCTGTAGAGAACAGGCAGTTGATGACATTTTGCACTGACATGTTGTCTGTGTGTTGCAGACTGGCTTTCAGAAATCTGGTACGTCTCTATGACTGTGACATTGCTTTTACTCCAATGATCATGTCAGACTCATTTGTGAAGTCGCAGAAGGCGAGGAATAACGAGTTCACCACTAATGAAGGTAAGTTGTGTCACTGTGTGAATAAAAATATATTAGTCTGATATAATGGCCGTTGGAGGCGCTGACCAAGCGAAAACAATAGTCGGACCTTGAAGCTCCCGTACTGCATGCACAGACTCGGGCAACCTACCGGGACATCCAATTACAGTGAATTTTTGTAAGCACTGGAGTTTGAGAAATATGGGAAACCCATGTCAGCAATTCGTTATAGTGCATTCAAATTTTAGATGGATGCCTCGTATTTGATGAAGGATTCTGACTTCGTAGATTGCGCCTGCAATTTCGGCATGTTCGCATTCTAAAACAGTTAGCCTGAGCCGACCTCAGCTATAAGGGGCTGCATTCCAGAAATCTGACTAATGTGTCCAATGTGGTTTGTGTATCACAAACTGAGGTGTGCCATGCCAAATTGTGAAATTGACGTAGGTGCCATGGTACGAAACAATCCTTTTTGTCTCTCCACATGCTGCTCATTTTATGCCACACGCAATCACAATTCGGTGCGGTACCCTGTACCGGGATCATGGTGACGCTGTCGCCTGGCTTCGGGTCATGCAGGTTATGTAGAATGACCGATATACCCACTTGGCCGACGGGCGAATCGACACCGTTTGTGCCGGCACGAGAAGTGCCGCTATACATGTCTGCCTTTGAACAGAAGCTGTGAGTGCTGCAAATGGGAGATTGTGGTGAAAGCATCAACACAAAAATGGAAGTTTCAAGAGTTAATCTATTTTAAGTAAAATAAGTAGATCTTGAAATACCGACAAAAGTTACTATGGTGTTAAAGACGTGACATTCGGGTTGAGCTTTATCGGGTCGGTTCCAGCTTAGTCGGGTCGCTCAAGGCGAACCAGTGTGATATATGTACAGTAGGCTCGATCGGGCTTCGCTCTCACACTTCAGCAGAAACCTTAAATTTAGAGATGCACAAACTCTGACACACATTTTTCAACAATTACAAGACATGCGCCCACAATTCCTGAGTGTGTGCGCTAGTGCATGATGCCACTACACACTGGAAATACCACAATCTTTTTCGAATTTTAGTGGTGACGTTTGCTATGCCTTCATGTGTGGAACTGTTGTTCACGTTGAGCAGTTAATTTTTGTATAAGTTGTCGACCATAGTGGCTGTAATTCCACTGACTTCATTATCTTTCAGAAGTATATATCCGGTCGACCATGTCTCATGTTTTATGCATTGCCACTCATCAATTGCGGATCGCATATTGACTAAATAAGCGGAGATAGTTGACCACCGGAGCTCGTCTCCAGTTAACTGTGAACCACGGTGACTGTTTCGCCAGCCGACCAGCCGTTGGTGGTCCAGTTCGCCGCCAACAACGCCACCGAGTTGGCGGCGGCTGCAGAGCTCGTAGCAAGGTACCTATCGACACCAACGTCGGAACACGGAGGCCAGTCGGACGGATCGGCCCTCTGTTGAGCACGGTGTAAAACCTCATCACCGTGTCTTTGTCGTCAGTGTGTGGCGGGCTAATATTCATGATGTAAATGTCGTAATTGCCGCTATCATGGTGGATGTATGTTAGGTATGTGTTCAATGTAAGTTAGTTCCTATTGTGATGTCACACATTTCGATTTTCAGAATGCCATTTACCTTTAGTTTCAACATTAATGTATGTATATTTGGACGGAATAGTATTATCTGATATTATCTTAATAGAAATGCATGCAATGTTAGTGCTACATGTTTGCTATGTAGTAAGGCTGTACTTAGGTTCGTTTTGAAAAGCCCTCAAGGCACCATGCACAATTGGTTATGTTATGTATATCTCAACCCAGTCTGTCTGATAATAACGTTATGTATCAACACTTTGTACATGGATATAAACATGGTCTGACAATCTTACATGGATATGCAGTTTGGCTGCATTGGTTGTTCAAGAGTTCACTTACATATTTGTTTTAAAGATAAAATACTTGTCTGCAATTACCGAGTTACTTTGTGTGTAGCTATGAGTGGGGATGCGTGTGGAAACTTTTACGGTTCAGCCCAACTATGCTAGTACACAGCTAGTTAGAAGAATGATCTCATGTTGTGACCAATTGACGTGATAGGTTGGCAACCCAAGCGTGGATGTGCCATCAAACCAATAACCATCAGATATTTTACAATTAATTATCAGTACCATCCATTTATAAAAGCAATCTAAAACGCCATTGTTCGTCGTCATTACTTCGTATGAAACACGCTAGTGCAAAGCCAGCTGAACAAACATGTTCTGGACCTCAACAGGGAATACGTTTAGCAATTAATTTACCGCAACCATTGTAGCGACGAATTAGGAAACGGTGAACATCGCATGAAATAAAAGCACACATTCTATCGCCATCACACAAAATGGGACGATCGCGTTGACAGACGAGGAACGCACATCAGGTGACTTTCCTTGCCACATGTGCCAGTATGTCTAGACTTAGCAGCTCTCACGCCGTCGCTTAGAGCAACTGCTTCCACTTCGGTTGCTATTGTGGTTCCGGTTCTCTATGGCGTCCAACAACGGCCTTTTGTCCTGGAAGGACTTGACGCTGCCGACGAAACATAATTATCTGTGTTCGGTGGTCAGTTTAGAAAAATACTGGCAAAAGTAGCGGTCGTATGCAAATCCCCCGTTACGTCAAGGAAAAATATCTGATGTTAACACCGTCTCTGCCAGTGTTGCAGAGGCATTTCTCACATGCCATGTTTGGCTAAACATACAAGAAAAAAAACAAGCAAAATATGTTGTCCCAAGGAAATCGGTCACTTCACCACTATTAGTAGATGATCACTTGCAACATGGTATTTTTGATCATTAAAAACAATGTGTAACATTAATAATCATTTTTTTGCAAAGTAGCATACCAGCTTATGTAGTTATGAAAACTCTGGTAAGCCAAACAAAACGAAAAATATTGAAAGAAAATCAACATGGTAATCTGACTGCATGACAAAATGTTCGTTTTCCCCCAGGCAGAGTACTGATTGCGTTGCTCTTCCACCAGGTGGGGTACTGATTGTGCTCATCGAGACTAGGTGGGTTACTGATTATGTTCGTCGGCCGCTAGGTGGGGTGCTGATTATGTTGGTGGGCCCGCTAGGTGAGCTGTTGATTGTGTTCGTTTGCCGCCAGGTGGAGTCGGGGCGTTGACCTGAACTGTGGGTGTCCGCAGCGTTGGGCCATACAGGAGGGCATCGGCGCCTCCCTCATCGACAAGCCGCAGCTGGTGTTTGACATGGTGCGCCAGACCAGGAACCGCATACCTGACAACGACTTCACCGTGTCCGTGAAGATACGCGTCCATCCTGATCTCAGGTAGACTGCCCCACCGTTTTTGACAGCTACGCTCAGTGAGCTAGTGTCGAAAGCCCACTTAACTAGAGTCCAGTGACTGGCGGCAGCTTCCCGAGGATGGCTAATTATATGTTAAATTGTGATTTGTTTAAACATGTCCCGTGTTTTGCATTTGTGCTTATGCCTGAGGTACAACAGGAAACAAACCAACACTTTCAGCAGTCTGAAATTAATGTCTAAGATACCTTGTAACAGAATACCTAATTTCAAATTTCAGCACGTTTCTTGGAATTGAATTGAATTGAATTTCTCTTGGTTGTCATCCTTCGATTTTCATGGCATGGGCTCGATGTTAATATATAGAATGTATGCAGCATGTAGCACCCATGGACTGTGTCCTTTAAGTACATGTGCTTCATTCATTATATGTTTCAAGATATGCCACATATAATTGCTGGAAGTAAATATAACCCATCCTTAATCTCATTTGAAGTGATCATATTTGAAATAGCGAATCTTTGTTTGTTTCTCTTTTTGTTGTTTTTGATAAAAATGATTTATGCTGCTGTTTAATCGCATTCTGATACAATGATGAGTTGATGGAGGCAATTTTCACACTCCAATCAAATTTATAATTGGACCAGATTCCACCAACAGAAAGACAGCTTTTAGCCCCACTGGTGAAAATAAATATTGACCATAAAGTAATCTCGCGTGATCCTGACGTGAAGTAACCTGTTGAGGTATGATGTGTTCTATGGTAGGGTGGATGTGTGGGCCAAAGTGTGAGCTACTTGGATCGGGTCATCTGAATATGTGACGCCTAAAATTTCCGTTGGTACGTGTTTCACAAGTGTAGAAGTTGTGTTTCACAACATAAATCGAGAAATGTCACCTGATAAACGATGTTGAGTGTCGGGAATACCGGGTCATTCTGAATTTTGGCACTGAATAGGACTAGTAGATACAAGTCCTTTCTGCTCGTTGTGACCTGGTCAGCCGAATGACCTTCACCGGTTAGCACACGGCTGTTGGTCTCATAGGTCCGTGTATCGGTCGGGCAGCAGCATGCAAAAAGGGATTATCTGGCAATGTGTTCTCCGGAGAGCACATTCAGTAATGCTCGGTATCTCCGACCCTGTTCCGCTGTAAGGTCATCTGACTGGCCTATCGGTCGTGTTCTAATTGTGTTTGATGGTGTGTATGTATAATTTGCACGATAAATCATTTGTTTTGCAAATAGCCAGAACAATAGGTACGCGAAGCAGCTGGGCCCTCCGCAGGTGCCTGAATCGTGACGAAATGCATGATATGGTGCAAAGGTGCTAAATTAGTTGCTTATTTCACTGTTGCTAGTACCACTTTCGTGACTGCGGACTGCGAGCGAGGGCGCAGCCCGTGCGGGTTCCATGTGTATGATGCAAACGTTCATCGGAGCGGCCCGAGCCCCATCACGCTTTTGAAACCACAATAACCTTTTTGTCCGCAGCGTTTCGCAGTATGGTTCTTGTACCCAGGTGCGGTGTTGCTCTTTTAATTGATATTTTAGCGACTTTCATGTCAGTATTCTGTAGGAAGTGCCCCAAACGTTTCTTCAAAGGAGCTGTTTGTTTGTTTGTTTATTGGGTGGTTCACGACACACTTCATGCACATTCACAGCTAATGGCGCCGCCCACACTGTTTCGCCGGTGGGCCGCGGGATTGGGAAATGTCCTGAGTGGCTCTAGTGTCGAACCCGGGACCTTTGGTACCCATAGCCCGACACCTTAACCACTCGGCCATCCCCACCCCATTCAAAGGAGCTGGTGTGCGACGGCATTCACACGCGCAGGCAATCTGTCCTACATCTTATGCCTGTCACTCGCCCCTGAATGGGTAATGGGTCACGTACTTGGGTTGTTTTCAGTGACCTAATTCAATCGCAGGGACGGGTCTCGTAATTGCTACCTTTAGTAATGCAATTTAGTGAATGCATCGCATCCGAAATAATTTGAACTCTGCATTCACGTTTGAGAAAGTATATATATGTACGCATATGAGAAAAGCCTTTGACTGATTTACATGGAGCTACGACTGCACTGCACTTCTAGCATCTACTCCTTGGTTGTCCATTACCTCTATAGGTACCTTGTGATGGTGCAATTGCTGGTAATGACTTACATGCACATAACGACACCCCTCGTCATGTATATGTCCTTCCACGACCACCGTCTCACAGCTCTCTATCTACCCTGACATCAGTTACTGATATAATCCTGTATACATACAGTATTTACTCAAGGAAATGAAGTCAGGTAATGCAATGTGTGGAACATGCAATGGTGAAGTACGCTGATCCATCGGAATTGCCTTGGGTCGTTAGAACGTTGGAGTGTAGCTGTTCTGTAGCCTAACCCATACCAATATGGGTGCTGTTCTGTTCTCCAGGATGACGTGCTTTCTACTTCACCTCACTACGTCCATTGTCCGATCACCACCAACTCGTGCCTACTCGTGGCCACTGGATCCACTCAGAGACCCCTGCCCTGCTCCCCAGCGATCCCCACTCCACTCCCCGGTAGGCACACGGAGCTGTGCCGAATCGAAGCAGCTGGCACCTCATTCGTAAGAGTGCACGATCGGTCGGTGATCCTTATCCCCCGCAGGAACACGGTGGAGCTGTGTCGCAGTGATAAATTATTCGTAAAACAGGGTGGAATATACCACTTTCTGAACGCTCAATCGACATCCTTCCCCAAGAAGTATCCACATTCCGCTCCTTGGAACCTACACCGTCAGCTCGGAGTGTTTACACCATCAGTTCGGATTTGAGTCCAAGGCATCAACATCATTTTAAATTATACTAATTCCATGGCAAATTTCGACATCCTAATGTGCTCGTCTCGACATCTCACACCTAACGAAAAACCATTATTTTAGCCCTGCTGTGTCGGCTGGCCGAGGCGGCGGGCGTCTCCTTCGTGACGGTACATGGCCGGACGGTGACCTCTGCCGCCCTCCACAGGGACACGGTGGAGCTGTGTCGGCGGGCCGAGGCGGCGGGCGTCTCCTTCGTGACGGTACACGGCCGGACAGTGACCTCTGCCGCCCTCCACAGGGACACGGTGGAGCTGTGTCGGGGGCCGAGGGGGGGTGGGGTTGTACACGGCCGGACGGTGACCTCTGCCGCCCTCCACAGGGACACGGTGGAGCTGTGTCGGCGGGCCGAGGCGGCGGGCGTCTCCTTCGTGACGGTACACGGCCGAACCGTGCAGCAGCGGCGCGAGCCAGTCGACGTGGCCGCCGTTCGTCAGGTGGCAGACGCTCTGCGCATCCCCGTGCTGGCCAACGGCGACGTCAGATGCCGACAAGATGCACTGGAGACTGCCAGGCTGACGGGGGTCAAAGGTGCGAGTGCGGCCGGCCCAACTGACGTGGGTCAGGGGTATGAGTGGGGCCGCCCCGACGGACGGGGCTCAGAGGTATGAGTGGGGCCAGCCCGACTGATGGGGTCAGAGGTAAGAGTGGGGCTGGCCCAACTTACGGGGATCAGAGGTACTAATTGGGCCGGCCCAACGGACGGAGGTCAGAGGTACTAGTGGGGCCGGTTCGACGGACGGGATCAGAGGTACCAGTGGGTCCGGTTCGACGGACGGGATCAGAGGTACTAGTGGGGCCGGCCCGACTGACGGGGTCAGAGGTATGAGTGGGGCCGGCCCGACTGACGGGGGGTCAGAAGTACAAGTGGGGCCGGCCCGACTGACGGGGTCAGAGGTATGAGTGGGACCGGCCCGACTGACGGGGGCAGAGGTATGAGTGGGGCCGGCCCGACTGACGGGGGGTCAGAAGTACAAGTGGGGCTGGCCCGACCGACGGGGTCAGAGGTAAGAGTGGAGCCGGCTCGACTGATGGGGTCAGAGGTAAGAGTGGGGACGGCCGGCTGACAAGCATCAGAAAAGAGCACGGCTGGGGACAACGGTTACAGATACGGCTGGGGACTGGTGTTATGTAATGCTGGACTTTCCATGCAGCTGATTGTCCTATCACTAGGGTTATCTATGTTTAGTACTGAGTCTTATCGGTTATTATCGGTTTGTGTTTGCATGGTCTGCCAATTTCCTTGTTTTCTGTCTTTGTGTGTGTGTGATGGTTAACGATCCTTATCTTCAACTTTTATCAGCTCGTCTCTGACGGCATTGTCGGATGCCCATGCCGATGGATGTCTGTATTTGTATCTAGTTGGTCTCGCCTCGTCCCTTGTTTGTATTTAATTGGGCCGCATCGAAAGACTCGCAAGCTTAGCTTCCTCCAAGTTGTAAGTCGACGTGTGTGCGCCATATTCAATTCTGGCTGGTATGTGTTGGTTTTGTTGGGGCATGATGCATAGCAGAGCCAACGAAGTTTCGCCATTATCAGTGAGGATGCTCCAATGAATATGACGCGCTCTGGACAGATGTGGGTGACAAAATGGTCCCGTAGCAGGCTTTTCTGCGATTGCTATGACTGAAATGGAGCTGTTCTTTAGGATACGTGGAAATCAATATCAGCGATGGAGTATTTATAATATTATGGGGGAGAAGGTTCAAACAGCTTAAGCTCAATTTGATGTGTTGTGCGCTAATATGTCATCTGATAAAGACCGAAGAGTGGAAATGTTTTGGGCGGGGGCGCTCCAGACCACGTGTGGCACTGACTAATTGTTGCATTAATGGAGGAACTTCACAGCCCGTTGCCACAATGCCATGTTCCACAAAATGATCCTATTGGTGTTTGGCTCACTATAGTGCTTACTCAGACCATGACCATGGCTCCAAGATTTATTATGTTCTTAACTCAACGTGGTAGTGATGCTGAACCACGTTATGCTCCAAACATTGCCGCCGACTGAACGCTGAGCCAAACGTCCACCACGCGAGTGTGGTCTGGGAGGTCTGTCCGTGTACATGCATCACGTACGCTCGCCGTTCTTGGACTGTGAACTAGACCTCGCCTTGTAGCCTATGGCATCTGTCTCCAGCTTTGACCCTGACTGCTGTGTTGCCACAAAGGCGATGGCGCTCTATAACACGGTACTGTTTCGCGCCTCTGGCTGACTGACCTTGGTGTGTTGCTATGGAAATGATGGCGGACCAAGAACCAGGTTCTGTTCCTTGCCTGTGACCCCTTTGCTGTCTTGCCACAGGAGTGATGGCGGCCCAGGGCATGCTCAACAACCCGGCGCTGTTCTCTGGCGCGCCGACTACGCCGCTGAGCTGTGTGCGGGACTGGATCCGACTGTCCACCGACACGGGCACAGCTTTCCCCTGCTTCCACCACCACCTCATCTACATGCTGGAGCGGGTGATGCCGCGCAGTTTGCGCCGGACGTTCAACGTGTTGCCCAGCCACGCGGCCGTGCTGGACTTTCTGCGGCGCCAGCTTCAGCTGGACGTCTAGCCGGACGGCTTCGGCAGGCAGTGGTGTGCTGATGTCTGAGCCGAGTGGCGCGTCTGACGGCGACAGACACGGGTCGGCAGGGATGTGGTTCAGGTCGCACCGCGTGTAGCCCGCTGGGACGGTGGCGAGGCGCCACTCCACAGGGCCGCAGACCTGCCGACTCCCGGCCCACGTGCGACGGATGTTGCTGGGCACGCCGGTTCTGGGCGAAGTGTCTCGGGCTCGCTGGTTGGTAACGCTACTGCTGAGGTAGTCGTCGGGGAAGATTACGGTACACATGCGGAGAAGCATGGATAATGCATGCATCGTGTCATGCGTGCCATGATGGCTCTGGAATTCTACATGCGGCAAACTCGGCTTCGTGAACTTGTGCCGTGTGTTCGAAGTGTACCGTTGTGCTCATTACACCGCATTGTCATCGGCCATCGACGTTGCTGCGTGTTTTGTGTGGTGGTGCGGAATAGCAGGAGTCACCAGTACCTTGGCTCAGTACAATGCACAGCATCCGGTGTTTTGCGATAGACGGGTGGTAGAACCAGACAAGAATACAGCAGGAGCTTAGTATGTGATTCAAGAAGAAAAAACTATAAGCCAAACCCGAATCAATGAAATGTGGCTGACACCTTATAATATGTCTTTAGCATTCACAATTAGCTAAGCTACCAGTCCAACAACACGGATGTGATATTTGGAGCTAATCTATACTTTCTGACAAGTGCTGACCACTTCCAACACCACACCAGTACTGTTACTGCTCGTCAAAGAACCAGTGAAGGAGGGATTCATCAGGCTTGATGGCCTCTCCCTGGTATGGAAATTACCGAATACCGATAAAATCCCTTGACGGGAGAACGTATACTTTTTCGTTCCCCCAAAACAAGATCCAGGAAGGCTGTCGACTGGAATTTCCCGGGCCCACCTACTGCAGCATCACGGTACCCAGTGCACCACCTGACCCGACCCAACACGAAGCACCAGCTACAGCTCTATCTACACCCGGGTGAGCCCAATAACAAGTATCACCACCAGACGTGGTTCAATAACACTAGCTACACCTAGATTTTCACCAGGACGGCCCAGTAACGAACAGTACCCACATCACCAGACCAGGTCCAATAACGCGGAACCCGCCACACCTAGTCTTCACTCCGGTCAGGCCAGTTAGCTGACACCACACCAGCAACAAGACACTACACCAGCAGGCCCGGGTCGAGAACAAACTGACCCACTGCATCACCCGGCTGGTCCAATAAACGACACCCACTGCACCACCTCGCTGGTATGATAGCAAACGGCACCCACTGCATCACCTGGCCCAGATCAATAACAAGCGGCACCCACTGCACCACCTGGCCGAATAAACAACAAACTGGACCCACTGCACCACCTAGATGATCCAATAACAAACTGAACCCACTGCACCACCTGTCTGATCAAATAACGAACATCACCCACTGCACCACCTGGGGCAGTTCAATAACGACACCCGCTACACCTTTATTCACCGGACCGGCCCAATAACGAGCAGTATTCACCATCAAGGACGATCCAATAACACATGACTCACTGCACCTTAGCTTCACACGGCACAACCCAATAACAAAGGACACTCGCTACACCTTAGTCTTCGCACGGCACAACGCAATAATAAACGACACTCGCTACACCTTGGTCTTCACACGGCACGCCCAAATAACAAACGGAGCGTTTTGGCAAGCTCATGTATTCAGCGTTCAACAATCGACAGGTTGGGTGTTGACTGTTTACAAAATTGAGACAACTCGTGTACCTCGCAGGGCATCTGCCAAGGATCAACAATGTTCTCCAGGACCGGCATCTGTCAAGAATATCGGACCGCACCGGACCGGACTGGCACGTGTCAACAGTGTACCCCAGACCCTCTACGTGTCCTACCAGGACTCCGCCCCACCCACCGTAGCCCAAATCACAACGAAACAAAGCGTGACAGCCGTGAACGGCTTCTTGCATGCCATCAAAGCAATGCGCTTTGATCATGTATTGAGGGTGTAATTATCACAAACAACGGATATTTGGCAACTCAACAGTACCCTATGTACAGTGCATGGACAAGCACGGTCTGAAGCCTGGGTCAATCGTGCCAAAGATATATGCGATGCCAGCTAGAGCGCCAACGCCCGTAGTTTAGTGATAAATGAGATACTATGTAGTCTGAAAGACTGCAATGGAAGATGGCGTTGCAGAGTCGACTGAGACACGGACACAAGACTAACGAACCAAACGGAACAATCGGGAAACACGGTTGGGGCGACTAGTCATTCCTCCAGAGTATGCCGTCTCTGTAGTGTCAGTCCAGACCGAGCGCTCACTCCGGCATTACGCACGGCCGCGCGCGCCGAGCCCACATGAGTGGGACCCGACAAGCGACTATAAGCACAACGGCAAGCAGCCTAATCAATGATAACGTAAGGCAACATGGACAGCACGTGTCCGTCACACAAAGATGCCGTAACAACCTGGTGCCACTCCCTGAACTCGCCCTCGTGGTTCGTATTGCCGTTAATGTTCTCTAGGTGTTCGCCGCCCAACCGACCGGGCTCGGACGAGGCGGGCGCCGACGAGCGAGCCGGCTCGTCCGGCTCGTCGTCGCTCCACACTATCTCGTCCTCGTTGAGCGGCGGCAGGCGCGCCAAGATCTCGGCCTCGGTCGGCCAGGGCCGCGGCGGCTCGGGCGGCGGCGGCGCCGGCTCCACGGCCGTCACGCTCTCGTCGTCACCCTCCAGGTCTATAGTCTCTATGGGCGCGCCGCCAGACGGCCGCGCCGACACGCGTCGCTTGCCGCCCTGCGAGTTCAGGAATTTCTCGATGTGCGCTGACTTGTTGCGCGTGAGGTCGTGCGCGGCGCGGCGCGGCGCCACCGCCTCGGTCGCCGGGAACTGGGAGGCGCGCCGTGCCAGCGACGAGTCACCGCTGCGCTCGGCCAGGTCCGACAGCAGCTGGCGCGTCGTCTTGACGCGCGGAGTGCGCGCAACCGACGCCAGCTTCTCGGTCAAGTCGTCGAACGACGCCGGCTCGGTGACGGCGGAGCGCGAACGGCGCGCCTTCTTGGCCACCTGCGCCGCCGGCCGAGCTGTCGTCGGCACGTCCGCGTTGATCTCGCCCGAGATGCTGTCACGGCTGCACTCGTCCTGCACGCCGTTCAGACGCGGCCGCTTGTCGGCGCGCTCGTTGCCGTCGCCGACCGACTCGGCTTTCCTCTTGCGCTTGTTGGCCGCGTCCGTCTTGTCGGGCGTCCTGTCGGGCGGCTGCGCCGGCGGCGGCGCGTCGGTGGCGGGCGCGCGCGGCCGCGCCGGCGTCGGCGGCGCCGGACTGATGGGCTGCAGCGTGACGTTGCGCACCAGACCCGGACTGAGTTTGCTGAGGCCGGGCGTGGTGGAGCGCGACAGACACGGACTGGTGTTGGCACTAGACGGGTAGGAGCGCGGACTGGCCGCCGGCGGACTGCGCCGCACCACAGCCGGCACCACCACGGCCGTCTCCTGCTGAGGGATGATCATGTCCCGCCATCGACGCACCAACGCTTTGGCCCGCTTGGCCAGGCTGGCATCCTGTGTCTTTTTGCGCAGGTCGTTGATGTGCTTGCCCAGACGCGTGGCCTGCAACACAACAAACGCGTCAGCATTGGCGAGCCAAAGCAACGTACGTGGCGGCAACATCACGTCCCACATACGCTCAAGTGACAAAGTAGCCTTCGATTAAAGCGCAGTTGATATTTTGGGGGCCTTAAGGACGTTTCGACAAAGAAATTATGGTCATTTAGTGCACATAACTTACTTAATGAAGTAAGATTCCAGTGAGGAGCATCACAATGGCGAGTAGATGGCAGGGAATCCGATTACCACAAGGTATTGACAAACTGTCCTGGAGGGAATGAGCTCCGAAAGACGCATTGCTGAAGGTATGGGAGCTGCGTGCTCGTTTTTATCTTTAAATTCGAGATTGTGTGCCCTGTGTATCAGCCCCTGAACATGTTTTGTGTTCTAAAGAGCGACGGAACAAATATTGATGGAACGACTATCAGTGTCATTGTCACCATTGCTAGACTGCAAAGTTAAGAAGTGCGCTTATGAAATTAGACGTTTGGTTGGTTATTTGGGCTTACGGGCGCATCGACTGCGTTGGTCATACAGCGCCCATTGAAATTAGACGGTCAGATCTGTTAGCTCAAGCTGGGGACAATACCGCGCCAATTTCGGTCGGCCTTCGACTTGGTTTGAAATCATTGGAATCAACCAAAATACGTAGTCAAACACAGTGCAGGGGGAGTTGACTGTGACCACGGAATAAATTGGTCAATGGCGATAGAGCGATAACAGTGGAACGAACTTCATTTGGATCACGGGAGGATGCAGATGAGGGATGAGGCATTGGGCGCATTTGGCCCATGGAGAGGTGGCGCCGCTCTGACCCGGAAAAGGCGCCCCTCCGTGGAGGCTCCAGTGCTTCCTTCCCCTTCGCTCCAAGGATTTCTTAGCTTTCGCTGGTATTTCTCAGCGTTGACAGATATGGCGCACCTCTCGGATGACTATGAACTGGAGTTTAGGGACGTGTCGACCACCAGGATCATTCTTGCGCCCATAACTGCACTATACACAATTTATGATGCTGCCATAGTAGCCAGCTATTAATCCCCACGGGTGGCGATAATCACCTCAAAGCGTGCTTGCCGAAGGAAGCTAAACATGTTCCCAGACGCCACGACCTCGGAGTCGTTCCCTATTAGCGTACGTAAAGAAGTGTCGGCGTTCAGCCGTCCTAAAATCTTGCGTCGTAGCGGTTCCAACCATAAGCAACCTACCAAAACATGATGCACAGTAAGCGGGACAGAATAATGTGGGCATAAAGCTTGACCACCACCAGTCAGTATGTAGTCATGTGTCGCGGAGGTATGACCTATCTTTAATCGTCAGGGCACTACTTTTCCCCATCGTTGGATTCAGTGTGAGGATCACCGAACGCCCGGTGCCCCCACAAGACAGCAACATGTCATGCATATATTGGACACCTGGTCAGCCACAAACTGCTCAAGCGCTTGGAAAAGCGAGCAAAATGTATCTGCTGATCAGTTATTTCAGATTCCAAACCTGCGTGCATCAGTACAAGATTGTTGGAATGTCCGAACGCTGACATTTTTTCCGATAGTCAGCTAACACTAACCATCTAGCACCTGCTCAAATTAAGTGCCAGTAAATGAGGATACCGGGCGAAAGGGGGTGGGAGCCGGCCGGGGCGGCGTGCCGGAGGATTAGGGACGACCGGCCGGGGGATTAGGAACAGCCGGCTGGCGTCCATTCCCCGCTCGGCCCGTAGCAGTGTGGCCCATTCCATGGTAAATCGACAAGTGAAAGGGCATAAGTAACACCCAATATTTTATAACTTTATGATAATAATTGCAAGGGGTTATCCGATGCGCCGAATTCAGCTGTGCCATTTTTAGAAAGATCAGGTCAAGGGTCAAGGAGTGCATTTTCAAGGGTCAAGGAGTCAAGGGTCAAGGAGTGCATTTCGTGCATTTTTGAGATGTCACCTAACAAGGGTGTCTTTTGATGTTTAACTCAATGGAGAATAATCCGAGTTGTACAAAAGTATATATCAGCGAACTCACAATAACCCACTGCACCCGTTGCCTTCTTCGAATTTTTCGCTTACGGGCTATTTGAAATCGTGACATTGTGGCCTAAGGTCACATGAGCTACTTCAACATTCGGGAGTCACAATGCGATTTGAAAAATTGGAGAAATGAAGTTCGATATCTTATCTTTCGAAGCAGAAAAGAAGAAGGGTTTGTCTTTAAAACGTTACATATCTGTGCAAAATTATGCATGCATGGTTGCCTTTGAGCCAGTTTATCGTGACCTGCATGTGCATTTAGAACAGTATATTGCTGAAATTCAAGGCTTTTGACATTCGAGGCAGTTAGAGAGCAGTTTAGGACGTTCGAGGCGGTATGGGTTGAGAATGCTAGTCATATGATCTTGATCGTTGTGTTGTACAAGCCTTCTAACCCGTTGTGAGGTCAAGGGTTAAACAAAATGGCAGAAATGTCTAGATTGTGGTTGTAGATGAAGTATGTGTTATACCTGCGTGCATCAAATGAGACATGATGAATTACAAGGAGAAACACCCACAACATAGCAATCACATTCCGATAGCCGAGAAACGATTCGCGCAGCAATTTATTGGATCGCGAAAAAAAAACGCGAATGTAGTCTAATATCAGGAGGGGCACAAACATCAGGTGGCGCTGTGTTTGGGTGCCCAGTGCTCGCTGCTCACTCTCGCTGACCGTGCTGCCAGCGAGGCGATACAATTTCTGAGAGAGTCGGTCGCAGTCAATGTCAAAGTAAAGCTATTTTGAGTCGGACCAGATCAGCCGGATGCGTCTCGGCAAGACCGATCGTGTCACGGTGCGACAGACTGACGGGACCAAAAGTAGAGTTAAAAAATAGTTGTTTTGGGGAATTTGTGTGAGATATATGATCTATGCAAGCAGCATCTTGAGAACCATCTCACCCGCTTCTTAACCTCTGCTGCCCTTCGTCCCACGCATTGCGTCTTGACAGGCAGCAGTGGAACACACTCGGTGTGCGTCTGCACTTGTCATCAAAACCCCAAACCGCTCATATCCGTTCTCGGCCTCCACGATTTTAAACATCGTGATCTCCTCGATCACGCTGCATCAGGGTTAAAATAATGGTTTTTTCGCTAGGTGCGGGATGTCGAAACGAGCACAACAGGATGCCAAATTTCCCATGGAATTAGTGTCATTTAAAAAGCTTTTCGTGTCTTTCAGTCTCAAATTTCAGTCAATGGTGCAGGTATTTATGACTGCACCTTTATTATTTGTTCTGAGTTTCACAATATAGGAAGAGCTATATTCGGGATAGGGAGAATAATCCTATGAAATAAACTTGCATTGTTTGCCATATCACATTATAGATAATCCCTTTACCTGAAATCGCTTGCAAAATATTCTTGTATTACCATTCTTTATCAAGAGCATTGACATGATACTTGTGAGATCGTTAGAAAGGAGACATGAAGACTTCATAAACCACCGTCAAGGGGCAGGATGTCGATACTTTTTGAGAAGGATGTCTATCGAGTGTTCGATAAGTGGTATATTCCACACTATTTCCCGAATAATTTAATCCTGCGCTACATGTGGCACGGAAAACCGCGACTGCATGGTACACAACCGTGAGGACTGCCCTGGCGAAGACGAGGTGATGAACTTTCTAATTATTCTCGTGGACAAATCGGTCATTGAACACCGCGTCGACTGACGCAAGCACATCCAACATCAGAAACGAACTTGGAACGTCTGTGCAAATCCGCGAGAAATGGTGACATTCAATTTTTTATGATGCTAATGTGCGGAGTTCCTCCAGGTTTACATGTCCCCTCTTTGAACAGAACAAGGTAAGGTCATTCGTACTGGGACAACCTCCCAAGGGGGAGTGCTCGGAGTAATAGCGCGTGCCACACAACCCGGCCCAATATCACAGCTGGGGAGGGTCGAGGTCATGCGAATGGAAAACGGTAATCCACGCTGACTGTGAGCCCTTTGATGTCCCCGAGAATGTCTACTGATAGGCTGGCTGCTTTCGGTTTTGGCGACACCGGACGCGTAGCTCGCCCCCAATACTTTACAGCGCAGCACAAGAGATAGCTCGTCTGACTCTGCCATTACACATTCAGCCGTGGAAGTACGAAATGCTCTAGTAGCAATGCCAATAGATGTATCGCTAATCACATCGATACGACGCTTGACTGTGGGACATGCTCCACCATAAATAGAACAGGTATAGCTAATTTTGGAACGCACAAGAGATCGGTGCATAAGAAGTTAAACATACGAACATCTGGAGACAGTACTCATTTCTTGCAGCCTCTTTGCGCATTTCACCACAAGGTCGTTGATGTGGGTGCTGTATGTCAATCGACGGTCAATCCATACTACTAGAAACTTGACAGCTGGTCTGAATGGAATACGGTTTCCGTTCACCACAGCCACCGGATCGATGCAAGAGCGTTTGTGGCAGCAGAGCGATGGTCTCAGATGTGTACATGCGAAGCCAGTTGTCACACCAAGCTTGTACCTCCCAGACAGCCAGCTGGGGTCAACTCACTACCATGTGCACGGTGCGCGAAGAACGCCATGCTGATGGATTGCTAGCGGTCCGAAGAGACGTCACAGTATTGGCGTCACGCCAATTGTAGCCAATCACCGAGTCAGTCTCGGCGGCAAAAATTACTCAGTTGATATAAATGCAGCCGAACACATCCGCGTCCCTGCATGGCACAATGGCAGTGGTCCAAAAATACCCAATTAAGGTGACAAGTGCCAACCAGCAAGGAGTAATTGTCAGCTCTTACCTCCCACCGTCATCAATAATGTTCAACTCAATACCACTCACAAAATGACAAGCGGTAAATTCACAAAACCAATAATTATTTGGCATCTGCATCCTCCTTCGTGTTATCATGCCATGGAGAAAACATCTTTCTTAGCAGTAAAAACTCTTGGAACATAAAACTCTGCAGCCCTTAGTTAGTTAGTTATTTGGGCTTTAGGGCGCATCGACACTCTGCAGCCCTGAAGACTGGTGCTCTGCAAAATTGAGGAAAATGAGATTAGAAGACATGTTTATTCAGGGTGCCAATATTTATTATTCATATGGATCTGACATTACAATGGTGTTCTGTACTTGTATGCGTGGGTCTCTTTTTGCGAATAAGTGCAGCATATATGGCATGATCGATAAATAAACCAACTGTCAATAAAATGCACAGCCTGGCGTTGATGCAATCGCATATTTGTGAAAGAGCAAGTCAGACGCATAAAAGTTACTGTGACTTGGTAAACAACATGTGCAAGAACAACACAGGACCCCAGCTGCAGTAGGTTCGCATGTCATCTGTTTGCCATGAACTCAGACCCTGTTTGGAGCCCTAGAGCCGCATGCACCATCTCATGGCCTCGCTCGTGCGGAAGGTATGTCCCCGACCGTGTCGGATGGTGTCGTGACGTGTCGTGACGTGACGTGACGTGGCATGTCGTGTCGTGTCGATCACGGTCGGTCCAGTCGTCAGACCAGTTGCGGTCTGCTCGCGTGACACCTGCCTGTCATCTCCGATCCTGTCCGCAGCCCTAACGCCGCGACAGTCTCATACCCTCGCTCGTCCGGAGCCTTTATGGCGTCCTACACTGGAGTGATCAATGTTTAATTATGAAATACAACGTTCAAATGTGTTTTGTCACCCTGGTTATGAGTCGAAAATGAGTCATACAGTGGCTGGTTAGATGGGACAGGATGGGCTACATGGCATAGTTAATTGACTACGTACATTTTTGTAGCACTTTTCAATGCGTGGTTATTTAACACCAATAACTGTGGTACGGAGATCAGTACGGACAGTGATGGTGCATCACCAGTCAGGTGATGGGATAGACCATGTTCTGTCGGTTGCAAGATGTGATCGAGTTCATATTTCAACAGTCAGACGTTGGGACAGACATGGAATATCGCCAGTCAAGTGTTGGGATAAATATGTCCAAATTCATGTTGACTTGAGCGTCAGATGTAAATGAACATATACTTTAGCCACAAAATCTGTCGCTAAAATGATGGATGGCACATGATACATTTTGTACGCAACTGCATAAAATGATTATAGGTCTGCATACGGCCCAGCGTCACTTCAAAACTGATCAGCGGCAACTGAAGGTCACTAATGCCAGCTGTGCTTTATTATCAGGTGCCCATTTCTTCGGTGCACCGACAAAACTATGAAAGTTTCAAATTTGGCCAAATTGGTTGCCAAACAAATTGCCGCTGATCTTTGCCAAAAATACGGGACAGATATAATGTCATCTATCAGGCGATGGCAAGGATGACGTATCACAGGCCAGAGATGCTCCAGAGACAATGTGACCCCGATCAGGAGGCTGGACATAGGTACATCACAGGCAACCACTAGGGGATCGGACACAAGCCGGCGCGTGACACTGGTCAACAGATGGGACACACGTCACGTCAGTGAAAAACTTTCGTGAAATAAGATGGAACATACCACTTTCTGAACACCCAATAGACATCCTTGTCCGATAAGTATCGGTGGTGGTGGTGGATGTACGAGAAGTATCGACATCCTGAGCCTTGATACGTGCTTATAAAGTCCTCGTGTTTCCCTTCTAACACCATGTTTAGAAGTGTCATGTTTATGCCCTCGATAAGGAATGGTGATGCACGAACATTTCACAACGCAATTTCAGGTTAAGGGATTATCTGTGATGCGATATGGCATGCAGTACCAGTTTGTAGCATGAGGTATTATTCGATCGATCCAGAATATAGCTCTTCTTAAATTATGAATCTGAAAACAAACCACAAAGGTACAGTCATAAATGCCTAAACCATTAGTTCAAATTTCAGCCTGAAGGACTTCAAAAGCGTTTTATATGGCACTAATTCCATGTCAAATTTCGACATCCTACTGTGCTTGTTTCGACATCTCACACCTAACGAAGAAAGAATATTTTAACCCCGCATCACGTGACCACGACCGGTGACGGTCGACACGCCACATGTGTCCGGTCTGACCGAATACGTAGAAGACACAATACACGGTTTGAGGATCAGACGACATCGCGTGGTAGGCCAGCACTGGATTGTCTTTTGCTGCTGCCAGCAGCTACCCGCACAGTACCGCAGTGTAAAATTATTCACCATGTGGCCTGGAAATTCACAGTTAATGGAGTTGTGCTATTTCATCCTCATCCTAGGTTTTTACCATTTTGCCACCTGATGTATGGACAGTCATCATGCATATGACTGCTAAACAATGTAAAGTGCATGTGACTGAAGTGAAAGGCATTCCGCTTTATTTTGGCAATCCTTTATTTTCTTCCAATCTTTCACTATTCCCAGCAACTTCTTACTTCATCCACACAGTTAATGGTGAGGCAATTTTAGGACACTGCAATACCGCCGTAATGCGAAAACAGCAGGGTACCTTTTTGGGGTTCTATTGATTACAACAAATACATGTCAGTTTAAAATGCAATGCCGCCAGGAAAAACCACAGGAAATTAGATTTTAAAGAAGAATCATTTTTAGTCGTGAGACAAATGAAACCATTAAGCAACGATGATTAGTACATGCCATCGCCGCTGTCTACATGCCATCGTCGCTCTTTACTTTGCCACCCCACGCATGTCTATACTGTGGAATTGGTGGCGATCATTAAAGCCTCGTGTTTTATTGAGGTGGGAGATGAGGATTTCAATGTCATCGAAACAGACTCGATGAGCAGCCTTATGGCCCTAAGATCCTTTTACCCATCGAACCAACTTCTTCGGGAGATATTAACTCGCATGACATCATTGAGCAGAGCTGGTAATAGGATCGCCCTCTGCTGGGTGCCTAGCCATACCGGTATCACTGGTAACGAGCTAGCCGATGCTCCTGCAAAGCGCGCCGCGGGGGCTCGTTGGACTCGAACCTTGCCTCTCCCCGCTCTGAATCTCTACCCAGAAGTAAAGTAGTCACCTTTCTCAAAGAAAAGTGGCAAAAAAATTGGAATTATCAGGATTCAAAGAAGCTCCGATGTATAACAAGTTCTGGGGCCATGGCCGTCGTCACTGAAGAAGTGTAGAAGGGAAGAGGTAATTTTAGCACAATTGCGAATAGGGCATACTTACGCTACACAGACACCTTCTGATCAAAGAAAAAAAACACGCTGTTTTCTATGTGATTCACACATGACAGTCCGCCACATACTGCTCTCATGCGGCAACTTCCAGGAGGAACGACTGTGTTACTTTGGTCGAAACTGCCATGCAAGGTCGTACACAGATGTCTTAGGAGACAGCTCGGAGATCGTTGCCACAGGGAAAATATACCGTCCCATAGCTGCTTTCCAATGATGTTACTTCCATTTCACTGTTTCACTGATGACGTGTGCTTGCGCTTGCTCTTACTGTTTCACTGATGCTGCTTCCATTTCGCGGTTTCGCTGATGATGTTTGCCTGCGTTTGCACTTGCTGTTTCGCCGTTTCGCTATGTTGTTTGCACTTTGCTGTTTCGCTGACGATGTTGCGGGCTGAATCGCGCGTTGTGGCTTCAGGACAGCTGTTTCACTTTCTCTCGGATACCAAGTATGGAGCGATTTGCACACCTCGCGTACATGTGACACTGTAGTGATTTGCCTGTCTGATGAAGTCTCGCATACTGCTGTGTGTGTGTGTGATTGTGGTTTTAGGGCGCATCGCTCGTATACTGCTGTTCGCATGAATCCTCTTAAGTTGTCTATCTAAAATTGTCATAGGCGCTATATGACCAACGCAGTCGATGCGCCCGTAAGCTCAAATAACTAACTAATTCGTCGCTGGCTCCGCTATCCAATTCAACCCAGGTGCAAATGCGATCTTGCGACTACTATTGCAAGGAACATGTAAACCCTGTAAAGAAAAATCAGGAAAAATCGACTTTTCCTTACACATTCAAAACTAGCAAAAACAAATTGCATCGTGATAATCAGTACTTCATTTGATCGTTTTCTTCACACCATACCTCTATCGTGGCCGATGTAACTGTAACGAACACATCTTCAACATACGGTTCAATTGTCATATCTTGGCAGTGGATGTAAGAGCACAGCAAGGATTTTACTTTAGCTATCGAAGACTTGCTACGTCTTCCTTCTTCCGACCAAAGCCGACCGTAGCCTGTTCTGCCACCACCCATTAGCCAGTTATAACTACACCGGATTCATTGGGGTGGTCTCTCAAACAAGACCAACGGACACACGATCTCCTTGGGAGTTGGGGCAAGGCCGACCAAATGCTCATGCCCTGGTGGTGTGGGCCAGCATGCAGGTTGGGTGGTGGCATGGAATCAAGGAAAATGTTGGCTATTTTGTCCAGCCCATCCAGAAATATCCAATATTTCCTATTCTGTTCCGCAGCTAATTATGGTGTGGAATGTTGGCTGCCATTCAACCTTATCAAACAACCACTACAATCTCAAGCCACATGACCAGCATAATATACACAAACGGACAAAACTAGAACACACGCGCACGCATACTTCCCAACCGGTAAAGCGCACGCAAGCTTGAATGCCGTGATAGGGATCATTAGCGCGTCCAAAAACTAGCAAGCACTCATCGATATCGTTCAACAATCAACTATCGACCACGACAAATAGCCTTACCTCGAGGGCCTCCCGTGAGATGGGTAGTTGCTCGAGGATACTAACGACATCAAGCACCACCGCCATATCAATGACCTGCAACAAAACACCGACAACATGTCAATGACCTGCAACAAAAACATCAACACCACGTCAATGAGCTGCAACAAAACACCAGTTGTATATCAATAACGTGCAAGAAACACCAATATAATGTTGCATCAATAACATGCGATAAAACGTTATCAAAGCAAACCGCGATAAAATGACAATAGCGTATCAATGACACACAGCAAAACAATGAATGTTGCTTAAGTACAAACTGGCAACTTGTTGAAATTATATTTCAATAGATATTAAACAAGTACCATGTGTGCCACCCAGAAAAGCGCTAGGTAGGCTGATGGGTGTGCATTAGCGTACTTGGTGGAAAACTGCACAACTAGGATATTTAAATTTTCCTATTTTGGCTGTTTAAAAAGAAAACAAAATACATTCTTTAATATTCAATGGCCATGCATTGTCAGTGTTCAGAAGGCCCCCAGTTTCTGGCTCCTGGACATTAGGCTCTGAGCCAGGCAGACCTACATCAGGCTGTCGACATGCTGAACCCTTTCTTTTTCCCCACGAAAACGTGACTCCGAAACGCCATCTGCTTTGTTTGTGCAAATTGTGCGCGCTATTCAGCGGTTAATTTTTCCTTGAATATTACATCTCGAACATAAAACGCCATCCAGCATGGACTGCGGAGAAAATGAGTTCTAATGATAACTGGGAAACCACAACATAACTTCGATCCTGTGCACTTATCCATTCTGCTCAAAAAGCCAGGAAGTGTGGCATAAGGTGCATACCTTTCTGTCATAAATGTTTCTAAGGGCTGAAGCGACAAGCGCTAATGCGACGAATTCTTCTTGGGTACCCAAGAGATATATTGTGGTGTCCCATAAGTGTGTTAGATCCAATTTTATTTTTACTTGATCATGGTCTAAAAAGTTTCAAATACTCGGAAGATAATGACATTTGCATGCAAGAAAAATATTTTCTTCTTCTCAAACTGATATAGAAGTCTTAAATGAAATGGCAAACGCTGAAATAAGCAAGTAAAGTGACTTGTTCAGATATGCTCAGCCATGATGTCTCCGAAACTTGATTTTAAACATACTAAAAAAGAAGCATAGCATACATTGATCTTGTAATTGTGTCAAACATCAATGGAATCGATAGTTGGTAGTAGATTTCCTGTACTCGTGGTTGATTATTCATCCTTCAAAGAGGGTCTTCATGTCAGTCAGAAATTAACGATTGAAATTGGGTTTCATGCAACGGCGCGCAATTCCCCTCAACTACAACAATCTAAAATAGCATGAAACATCCCGCTGTTGCAATATTTATTTTACTGTAAAATAATTTTAGGAATACATTATACACCATTCATCACCAGCTCATTACCAAGGAAAAGAGATGACACCTGTGACATCAAATAAGCATTTATTAACCTCCAATAAAATTAGCAACAAAATGTTTGCCTTGCAAGGGAAACAATATATTTAATTATTGCCCTTTATCACATCGCACTT
This sequence comes from Imbricaverruca yamaguchii, assembly GCA_034440575.1. NCBI lineage: Eukaryota > Metazoa > Arthropoda > Thecostraca > Neoverrucidae > Imbricaverruca > Imbricaverruca yamaguchii. The sequence goes on from JAOTOL010001580.1 coordinate 570,715, forward strand.
AATCACGCAATATAATGGAGCATGGTAAACAGTTTGAACCATCTGCATCCGAATGTATTAACTGGGTGCCAGTATGGATTGGCAGGATGGTGCACGAGCAAACACTTCTCATATTTCTGTCTCAAAATTGTGTAACAACCTAAATTCGATTTCTGCTATACATTTTGGAACCTCAAATTCCTCACTTAAGTACCAAATACAAAATTGTTCCAGCAGATATGAACACTGATCATCACAATGAATATCGTAACCCAGGTGCTGGAGAATCTGATTCCAGAACAAGACTCGCTCAGCACTGATCCTGGACTTGCCCGATAGTTGCAGGAACACGGGTGCTGCAAAACACACTTTTGTTCCAAGTCTGATTTGCATTTGAGGTGCTTCGATTTGCCGCATTCAATTCCATCGGGCAACAGGGAATTTCTGGCCAGGTAATCGAAGCATAATTTTAGACTGGTGACTTTTGTCACCAGGCGGGATTTGGCGGTCATCAAAGCGACTGCGGTTTTCGACGGCGACGCCTGTCTGTGATTCGTGGCGGAGGTGCGCTGGTGGACGATGGGCAGATGCCGGAATGGAGCTGCTGTGCTCCCAGGAGTGAACAGAGCTGCTGTGCTCATCAGTGCTCCCAGGAGCTGCTGCCGATGAAAGACCACACGCTCCGCAGCCACGGCGAGCGTCGATCAGCTGACGTGGCACCAGAATCACGTCGATCAGCCGAAAACAGACCGCGGCGACCGCGCCACAAGAAACACACCGCAGTCAACACCCAGTGCGAGAACATCAACATCTAGTGGTCGCCCAAGGCTATACCACCACTGTAGGGAGCACTGATCTTAAGCTATTAATCGACGTGACAGCGGCGCGTCCTTCGTGACGGAGAGTTTCACCTCGAGGTCAACGAAAACTTGTGGGAAATACAGCATAATCTTCTTCACGACGTCCGACAGCGGCCACATCGTGGTGGTTAATCGTCCGACGGCGAACGTGCAATACAACGCGGAGGCCTACTCTGCGAAATTGTGTCTGCGTCAACCCTGAGTTCCAACAGATTGATCAACACTGTCCCATCGGGTTAGTTGCTGTTTCGTTCTCCGCGTGGGAGGCTCAGACGCTGTGTCGCCGCGCCGCGTATGGGACGGGCTGTTCCACGTACACACTCAGCTTCTGTCACGAGCCGCCGCATACAAGTATCTGTTGATCGACGTGTTCACCAGTGTGCCGGCGCAGGCAGCTGTCTACCCAGTCGACACCCCCAACCACTCACTACCCGCTGGGGTTCGCATGCGACGCCAAGGACCAGTGGGAGCGGATAGTCGGCATGGTCAAGTTGTGGGGTGTGACGGAGCGATGGCGACGCACTCTGCCATCGTGCAATAAAGGTGGCGCCACTGTCGTGGTCGGTGGGGTGTGGGACATAGACGCACCAGGGTGGTTGCCGGGCGCCGTTGGGTGCGCTCTGGGGGACGACCCCGAAGGAGGCAGACAACATCCTGGAGTGAAAAAGGCGGAGAACGAATTACTTGGGAGATTTAATGTATGTAGGGACGGCGCAGATACTTGAGGCAGACAGTACACTTACTCTTGTATATGCCTACCTTGTGATTTTTCCTATCAGTAAGTCCCATACATTCTGGTTTCCTTATAACAAATTCTCCTCGGGGCTCCCAAAAGTTGACGTCGGTGGTCCCAAATAAGCAGTGTGGTCACAAAATCGCATCGGGACCCCATAAGAATCAAGCCTGAGCCCTAAATAAAGATTCCGAAAAATCGCTCCTCAGCCCAAACATATCACCAGATGCCTTAACAAATCGCACACAGCACCAAAAGCGCACCGGAGCTTGAAAACTGCGGCGGGACACGAGAACATGACAGCGGGTAAAAAAAAATACAAGGCTTGGCTCGGACATAATTCAGAAGTCACCAAAAATTGCATCGAGCCAAGTTAGTTACTAGGGCTTTAGGGCACATCAACTACTTTGGTCATGTAGCGCCCAGCATCCAGCCAAGAAAGCCGGCGACCGATCCCCTCCCCCCCGGAACCATGCGCATGGTTCCGAAAAGTCGCGACGGGACCCCGGGAAGTTATAACGGAGCCTCCAATGCCGTGTTTTGTTCCCACAAATTTGAGCGAGAACCCCAAATAAACACAGTGGGAACCCAAGAGCACAATTGGTGGATGAAAATGCACCGGCCCTCCAACGCATTTGAAGTTTGGTAAAATGCGACAGGGCCTTAAACCACGCGTTGCAGCTCTAAATACACGCACCGGAAGATTTAAAAAAGCACACACACGACGGGGCCATCAAAGCACCCCGGGGCCTTGCGACCGCATGGGGTCTCAAACAGGCTGGGCCGTCAAAAATCGACATGGTCCTAGATAAGGAACAAAAACAAATATACACTTCGGGGTCTGGGAATTCACACCAATATCTATAAAAATGTCGTCAGTGTGAAAAAAAAACCAGCAAAACCTAATAAGAAAAAAAGACCAGAGGTCGCAAAAATGTGCCGGCCCTAACACAAATTGGCTGTAGCCTTACAACTCATCCGTAAACAAAGTAAAATCGAGAAGTAAAAAAGAACGCCTGACTAGAGCCTCAGTTCGATAGGCAAACTGGTAATGTATTCAACCAATGGGATGACGTGAAACAAAGCTCAGCGGTTATCAGGGTTTCTTAGTCACCAGAAAACGTTGGAAAGAAAACTAATCATCGAATGGAATTAGGGATGGGACCTTGTGGCTCTTAAGTCTTAACACGTTATGACTTCATGAGGCGCCGTGTGTTGTGACCGGTTAGCTGGTCCCCAAGATAAGCACTTCCATACCGCTTCATCTCATCATCTCATTTCAATTATAACGTTCAAGATGTGTACTACAGAGATGATTGAAGTGACTGATCATCTATGTGTTGGAGTTAGGGCCCAATGACGAACACCATGACATGCGTTTGTATTTATTGCATTTTGATTTGCCTCAGTCTGCCAATCTTGGTCTGCCACACAACGGATCAAATATTTTTCAACCAGCAATCACCCGACTTTCCTGTCTCTCATCATCTCCAGTATCACTCATGAAACTTCTTTTGCCATGTGCCAACAAGTAAGCAAGTAAGCTTCGTTCTTGCTTATTTTATATTCTCACCAACATCGGTGAACATTTACAACGGGAACATTTGAAAGGCGCGCTATATCATGGAAACTGGAGTGCGTGAGACGAAATGTACGACCCTTAATATACCAGGAGGTGCTGAGTCGTACATTTCGTCTCACGCAATGTCTAAAACCCAGGAGCACTTATGAGCCATTCTTCGTTGTATGAAACTGGAGTGCACCACATACCATTCAGTGATACTGTAATGAGCATTCACCACGCACTCACTCGCACATAGCGGAAGTTGAAGACATTTTGTTAGAAGAGGTATAGTAATACTAATGGTTTCACTCACACAAGAAGATAAGATTCTTGTGATTTCACTTCACAAGAAGATACACGTGTCGTTACAAATGAATCCATCAGTCATGAAAACTCACGCAGTGTTGGGAAAACTGGCATTTGTTGGTGTCATGCATACCAATACATTTTTTTACTCCAGGAATGTGACTAAACTAACTTAAATATTTTGTACTCCAGAAGGGAAAACGAAGAACAACGTTGTTTGGTCTAGTGCTACCACTTAAAGTCCATACCAGAAAACAACTAGCAGTTTCAACAGTCCCTACTGCATGCCAACTCGTGAACAACAATACAACTTCAAAAGGTGGTACAAACAGCACCTTTATTTGCAAGCACACTGACAGTGTTGCGCTAGAAACGTCTTTGCACCAATGGCGGCGCATGACGTAATGTGAGTAGATGCCATTTTTGTTAATATAGCCGATAATTTATTCAACATTTATTCACTACTTATCAATATTTATGCTTATATATTTATGTTAATCTATATTTATTCACTACTTATTATTATTAGTTATTAGATGTGTTCGAGTGCTTGCCAAAAAGTACCAGAAATCCATAGTTGGCAAATCTGGGGATACTTGGTATTGCCAGAGTAAATACTTGAAGCCTCATTTTGCCATTAAGGTGCTTTGAATGCACACTCGAAGGTCATTTTGTTAAAGAGATGACTTTTTTTTAAAAGACAATGAGCCCATTGAATGTAAAAAAGTAACTTTAAATTTCCTCAGTGGCTCCGGAGCAAGCAAGTTCTCCGAGGCGATGACACCAAGAAACCAATACCATTTGTGAACTTATGAATGAATGAAATATTTTTGGGGGGGAAATGTGTGCAAAGATAAATCATGCACCTTGAAATATAACTACATTTGGCATTCATCAGGGTTTGAAGGATCCGTAATACCTGTTCCAATCTTACTCCGACCCATCTCCTGTTTGCCGGCCCAGTGATCGCCGTAGATCGTCGCTGGGGTAAGCGAATCAGGCCCAGCTCTAGTTTTCAGCATTCGCGATGCATAGGATGGCCCTGGGTGTTAAGTGCATCCTAGCAGTGTTGGGCATTGCATCAGAGGTCTTAAGGGGTACGATATTTCGATTCCTCGCGGTGCCGCCATCTCTGCCAGGGTAAGAAGCAGGTAAGAACATCGTCTTCAGCCCCACTAAGACAAGGTTAATTGTCGGCAAGTACATTTTTTGTAATCCCAAGAAAAAAATATGGAAATCCTACACTGATGAAAAGAGTTCCAAGTCCAGCAAGAAGTGTGAATTTGAAAGTACTTGTACTTATATTATTTTTTTTTCTCAACAGAGCATGTTGCTGTTGGCCATAGCCATGCCCAAGGAGCCCGCACCCCCACCCCTCCCATGGTTAAATTTGTGTTCACAATTAAATTTATTGGGTTCTCTTCCAAAAGTGCTCAATCATGGTACTTTGTGAAATTCCTGAATGTGCCACTGCTGCTGACCCTGGCACCACCACTTTTCGAGACGTCCTTATGGCTATGCTGTATGACAAAACCCAGTTAGCAGTCTTGGTTCTATGCATTTGAATAAAATTCAGTCACATTTTTGGAACAGCTATTCCAAACTCTGTATGCTAATCTGTATTTGTGTGGATGGCCATGACTTTGCAGTGTTAGTTCCATTCCTACCATATTTTAGAAGATATGTCTGCTTACCACCACCATTCACATGTTAATAGCATCCACAAAATTTAATTATGAACAAATTCGAAGAACAAAAAACTACTTTGAAGCACAAATTAGTGAACTGATACTGTACAATGAGAAGAAAAAAAATGTGGTACATATATTGAAGCCATAATTCAATACTTGGTTAAAAAATATACCCTTCAGGTGTCTTCTGATGTGATGTGAATGAATTTCATGTTCATTTGTTTGTGAAATGACAACTTTTCATCGTAAGGGATTCAAGTTGGTTGGTTATTTGGGCTTAGTGGCACATCGACTGCTTCGGTCATACAGTGCCAAAGCAATTCAAGTTGAATTAGTTTTATATTTCAATTAATTAGTCATGTGACCAAGAAAACAACATCAAATTAATTGAAATGACATGAAAAACACCAGAAAAATATTGACAATGCAGATACATGCTGCTGAGTCTCTCTGGAACAAAATATATTTTTAAAAAGTTGGGGAAAGAGTGAGTGGGGAAATATGTAATGAAGGACAAAAGAATTGCCACAAAAATCAATAAATGTAACCTAACCAGTGTATTTTTTGTTTCATCAGCTGAAACCTACAGATGTAGGATCTCCTGAAACAGATGTAGGATCTCCTCCTGTATGTCAGATCATCTAAAAGCTTTGGATGTTGGATTATTTGGTTGGTTATTGAAATTTAGGGGTGCATTAACTACATCAGTCATGTAGCACCCTCTGTTGGATTATCTAAAGAGTACAAATGTTGTGGACATCACAAAACCAGACATTCCATCTTCTAAAATCTGTGGATGCTGGCTGACCCTAACAATTATGATGTCTTGTTCAAAACCTGCTGTGATTGCTTGCCCATGTAATCCCTACATACACTAATAATATGCATACAATACTGAATACTGGTAGACCTTGGAACAACACAGACAAATGACCTCACTGGGAATGACAACATCATCCAAAAATGAAAACCCTGTGTGACTGTCCTCAAAAGAAAGCCTAATGAGTTTGTGAGGTACTGGCATGCAATCAGTACTCAGTGAAGCCATTCTTGCACTGATATATGTTATTTCACAAGCTTGTCTGCTGAGTTTTTCAAGTTTTAATTTCATGAATTCAAAAAGTACACACACACACATATATATATATATATATATATATATATATATAGATAAAACGTTGCCATGACTCCAACACATTTTGGCAAACATTAACTATGCCATGCCAACAGCACAGCCAGGAACTTCCTGCCTTGATCAAAAGTTCTGCAAGCATGTGGTTGCAAATGTTCCAATTTGGGAATGAATGTAGAATTTAGCCTGAAACAAGGCTTTCAGTTTGAGAATACTGAATTGAGCACAAAAGTGTTTATCTGTATGATGATTGGCTATATATGAAATTTGAGATTTTGAGATTGGCTATATATGAGATTGGCTATATATGAGATTTATTTATATGAGATTGGCTATGTTTGTTGAGTGAAGTTTATGACCAATTATTTTGTTTGGAACTGTATTCATTTGCAGAGAAGATGATTGGTCACATCATCTTAGTCATGTTCAAAAAACATTTCATTCAAAAAATATTTATTCAAGAAGAAGTTACCTTGATGTGCAATAATACCACATAAACATCAGCTTTAGGCTGCTGTCTTCTATGTCAGGCTAAGTGATGCCTTCACATCCATGCAATACTTTTTGACATATATCTTCTGAAATTCTTGAGGATGTATTACATAATAATTCAAGTGAATAACTTTTTTTTAAAGGAATACTATTGTATTGTGGGAGAACTGTCTATAGTCAATATTTAATTAAATATTTATTCAACATGGATTTAATAAATTAAATTATGGATTTAATATTTCTTTATATATATTCTGATATATTACATACCTCAGTGTAAAATAATTCACCATGTGGCCTGGAAATGCACAGTTAATGGAGTTGTGATATTTCATCCTCGTCTTCGGTTTTACCATTTTGCCACATGATGTATGTGCAGTCATGCACACAATGGCTAAATAATGTAAAATGCATGTGACTGGAGTGAAAGACATTCCGCTTTTTAATCCTTCAGTGACAATCCTTTATTTTCTTCCAATCTTTCACTATTCCCAAGCAACTTCTTCCTTCATCCACACAGTTAATGGTGAAGTAACTTTAGGACACTGACATACCTCTATTAGTGAGTTAGTTAGTTAGTTATTTGGGTTTTAGGGCGCATCAACTGCAGTGGTTATACAGCGCCCATTCTATTAGTGAGCATTTACTCAATATTTATTATTAGATATTTGTGCTGGAGTGCTTGCAGAGAAGTCCCTAGTTGGCAAATCTGGGGGTACTTGGTATCACCAGAAAAAATACTTGAAGCCGCGTTTGGCCACTAAGGTGCTTTGAATGCACAATTGATAGTAATTTTGTTGAAGACAACTTTTTTTTAGACACAATGAGCCCATTCAATGCACACAGTGAGCCATTCAATGCAAAAGGTCACTTTAAATTTCCTCAGTGGCTCTGGAGCAAGCAAGCAGGAGGCAGTGACACCAAGAAACCAATGCCATTTATTAGCTTATGAATGACAGTCAAATAATTTTTCGAAATGTATGTGAAGATTAAGCATGCACCTTGAAATATAGCTGCATCTGGCATTTATCAGTGTCGGTGAAGGATCCATAATACCTGTTCCAATCATACTCTGGCCATCTCCCATTTGGTGGTCAGGTGATCGCCATTTATTTATTTATTTATTTAACAATACATGTCCTCCACGTGCAGTGGCTGTTACGGACAGTCTGGGCTGAACTCACAGATATTTACAAAGAAAGGATAGATGTGTGGTCAATAGTGGGAGCAGATGCGCAACAAACATTCGTACAACATAATACAATATCCATATATTGTTGTTGGGGTAAGCAAATCCGACCAGCTCTATTTTCATCATTCGCAACATTTGTGTGATTCGGAGCATGTTGCTGGGTGTTGAGTGAATACTAGTGGTGTTATACCCCTTGCATCAGCAGTTTTTAGGGGTATGAGGTTTTGATTCCTCAGTGTCACCATCTCTGCCAGGGTATGAAGTGGGTAAGAACATTGGCTTTTTCCCCACTAAAACAAGGTTAATTGTCAGTAAGTGCATAGATGTGCTTTGTACTCCAGCTAAAAATTTTGTACTTCCTACCAATAAAAATATGGAAATCCCACACTGAAAGAAATAGAGCATATAATAAATATAATAACTAATATAACCTAAACTAAGATAATGCAGCATAATACATCAAATATATTATAGCATAATATAATCTGATCTAGCTTAACATAACCCAACCAGAAAACCAGAATTCTCCCAAACAAACTTTTCCACCATGACATCAAAGCTTGTGGACATCGCTAGCTTTGGCATTAACATTAACAGCATGTCAAGGAAGTTCTGGCCTTAACTGAAGGCTTAGGACAAGTCTGGCTGGAAATATTCATTGCCAGGAACAAATATGAAATTAAACAAGAGACATAAGATTTTCAATATCAATGAGAATTGAATCAAGTGCATGAAGTGTTGAATTTCTTCTTTATCACATATGGGACACACCAGGCACAGCTAATTATATGCAAGTAGCTATAATTGTAGAGTGAAGATTATTTGTGTGTGGTTGCATCATCATTTCTGTGATAAAATATTATGTATTTAAAAGTGCAAAGAATACAAAATTATCTTAATCTTTAATAATATCTGAAACAGTAATCAGTCAGTGCATCATTATAAACATGTTTAGTAAACAGCTTAAAAAATATGCTTTCCTTCAGATTCTATATTGGTCAGGAAATGCAAGCTTACCTATGCCACCTTTCCTTGATGGTTTAGTATATATATATATACATGCTTTCACAGGCCAGTAAAACATGGCACATCAATGAGCATCAATACAAGTATTCATATAATACCAATAAAGATCAACAACAGCCACATGGACCAACATTAGCAAAGCCTCCAAAGGGAAGATAAGATATGATCAGAGAAAAAGAGACTGCAATGCCTTAAGCAAAACGATGTCACCGGTTCTGAAGAGAAAAAAATCGGGAGCATTGCAATAACGGGAATAGGAGTCCTAAGGCATGGGAGTCGCGTACTACGCTCTCACCACGCTATGTATTTCCGAATTGGCATTAACAGCAATTATGCAATTTAAAGGAATAAAACGTGTAAGAGTGCAGCATTAAAGTTAACAATGCACAAAAAGCAGCAGTACATTGATGCCATAGACGCCGAGAATAAACCGAAACACGTGGGGAACAGAACCATCGCGGCAGACAGTATCTGCACCCCGAGCGGCGCAGCTGGGATACAACACCGGGCACGTTCGTATGACCAATCACAACGCTTGTTCACTGTCGGCGCATGCGCGAAGCTCAGCCGCGGCCATTGTTGGAGGGAGAAGCAGGCGAAAAGGCTGCGCTATCCACTTTTCCCGATCGTGAAGTTTTGGTGAATAAAGTGCGAACGTTGCTGTGATGTACATTATTTTCATCACAGACATTTCCTGAAGTGACTAGTGGTACATTTTAGTGTTTTGGTGACCGAAGAAGTGAGAAAACAGTGAACAAGCAGGAGCTCCACCGACGCGTCCACCTGGCAGCGGGCATCTGCGCCGACACGTAACAACGTGGGTATAAACCGTTGATTTTTTAGTCTTAGCAGAGGCGTATCATCTTGAAAAGCTTACATTGCTATCCTCGTCCAATGCAGACAATAATCTCTTCTTGACTTCCACTGGGGAATGCCGCATTAGGCCAGGAAAAGGCACAAAATCGCAGCTCGCCACCGACACAGCCACCCCGTCACACTTCCATGAGAGATCTGAATTGTGGCGCATTCTGGGTAAAAATTGGTGGTCAGCTGATTATACTGGCGTTCGGAAAAGCACGAGTGACGTCAGGATAGTGCCGAAGTTTCATATATGACGTCAGGGGCCGGACCTCTATATATATCAAGGCTGGCTGTCGGAGGTTCGGGACTAGACGATCGCCCGGCATTGGGTCGGAGGGGCGCTGGTGGTCGCTTTCGGCGTTCATCGGGGTGCGCCGACGGATACCGCCTCCGTCTCATAGCGAAACAAAATGGAGGGCATAGATGAGCATGCTCTTCCGAAACACAGGAATACATTTTTTTTAACAATGATATTCTGGATATCGCGTGCTAAAATCTGAATATATTAGAGCAATGGTTTTGCTGAAGGTAGTTTTTTTTCATCACAGCGCCAGGGGCGTCGCAAGATATTCGTCATGGGTTGTTGGTGCATGCACTTCTTATGACATTGCGTGGAATGTGTAGTCTATATATAACACGGAATCACCTTTTTATTGGCTGCCCATATTCTATTGAATGAAGATGAATTAGCCTGCCGCAGCGTAGCCAGCTGCGAGTGTGACCACGTAAATTCATCCTCCTTTCTAGGCCATAGCTGGGTAGCCCAAGTAGTGCGACCATGACGTCAAGCTGACAGCTTTTGGTGAAACATGCAATTGATGTATTTTTATGTTTCATCATAGACACGTTTTACGGAGAAAACATACCCTCCAACTTACCCATTTTCGAATACGAGAGCATGGCGCATTTGCAATATCGCACATTCTTCGTTCGTTCGTCCGTTCGTTTACATTCGTCATTCTTTCCATGTGACCTTCATAGGCTTAAAGTTAAGGCTTAATGCTTAAAGTTCCCAAGATATCCGGGGCACCGGCGGAACCAGGGGAAGGGACAACTGGGGCATGCGCCCTCAACTCCCGATAGAGGTGTGTTGTCCCCCAGGACACTTGAGCCCGAACAGCGTGTTTTGCAGCAAATGACGCGTTTCAATCTCTGGGATACTGAATATGGCCTCTTCGGAATTAGACACACCATTTATTTTTAACCCGACCCTTGCACTTTACCGCTGAAGACCACGTGTTCCGAAAGTTGATCGATCAGCACGTCTTTGCCAGTGTACAGAGTTATAGGTCAAAGTGAGGTGGTCCAGTGCAGCGGCGGGTGCACGCACTCTATCGTCCTGGAAGGGCCCTTTTTCCAGTCAGAAGGCTAGTGAGGTGGTCCAGTGCAGCGGCGGGTGCACGCACTCTATCGTCCTGGAAGGGCCCTTTTTCCAGTCAGATGGCTAGTGAGGTGGTCCAGTGCAGCGGCGGGTGCACGCACTCTATCGTCCTGGAAGGGCCCTTTTTCCAGTCAGAAGGCTAGTGAGGTGGTCCAGTGCAGCGGCGGGTGCACGCACTCTATCGTCCTGGAAGGGCCCTTTTTCCAGTCAGAAGGCTAGTGAGGTGGTCCAGTGCAGCGGCGGGTGCACGCACTCTGTCGTCCTGGAAGGGCCCTTTTTCCAGTCAGAAGGCTAGTGAGGTGGTCCAGTGCAGCGGCGGGTGCACGCACTCTATCGTCCTGGAAGGGCCCTTTTTCCAGTCAGATGGCTGAGGGGCATTAGAGCGCGCCGACTGCTGTCATCATATTGTACGGAGCGCACCATCTCCATGAGAGGGTGGGGGGGGGGGGGGGAAATGACGGCGACACATGTTTCCAGTGGCCCCTGGGCCCGCCCGTGAGGCGGTACCATCACCATTTTAAACAGTACCGGCAGACGCTAAACACCCAGAGGAATCCCCGCAGTAAGTAAGAACACCATATTTGTGTAGCAAGAACCGATTTTATTATTCGCATTGGAACTTTCCGGTTATATTCACTAATGCCCGTATCAATCAAATGCACCGTCGCTCCGAGGCCCTGATGCCTTGCATAGCTCTAATAAGGCGTATATTAGCACGGCAATCAAGTAGTAGATTCATGAAGGATACACCAGTCAACGGTACGCCAGGGGTGCGTCCGGAACTGCCCTGCCCCATCACTTTTCAGATAGGTTTGAATAAGAAGTTGGGGCGTAAGCTTGAAATAATCCTGCACCGGAGGAAATTTCAATGCGCATACCTTATGTGAGCATCCCTTGAACTTCCTCCCACAAGTGGCTGCCTGCCCCTCCGAAACACATGCCCTCGGAATCCATCCGTTTGGCCATCCTGCGGGGAATCGCATCTAAGCTGTGTATCTGGAGGTGTATGAGGCGGGTAATGTTCAACATGTCGCTTCAAACCGGCAATATTGACGGGGACGAATCATTGACCACATGCGATGTTTTGAGCTTGTTATCAGTGGAGTTCCACGCTTTCTGATATGTGAGCTCGAAGAATGCGTTGCTGACCTGGTTGAGATTTGTGGCAGGAAGGGGAAGTCCATGGGTAGAATGCTTACCGGCTGCCCTCTGCCGCCGCATCAGCTATGGCGTTTTCGATAATGCCCACATAGCTGGGGACCCAGCACAACGTGGCGCTTTTTCTAGACTGGCTGAGGGTATTTAAACGAATTGCGATGTCTTGTAAAAGGGGATCACGCGGATAAAAGGACTTCAAAGCCAAAATACTGTTTAACGAATCTGAGACACCATAAGTACTTTCATGCCCAATTTCAATGAAACATAGCGTTTTTTTAATGGATATCAATTCCGCGGTATACACAAGCAGTATACGCAGGCGTGTGCAAGCAGTGTAAATGTCCTTGTACTAGAGCCACTCATGATAGCACAGCCCACACCACTTGCTGTTCTTGAATCGTCGGTATAAGTAAAAATACAAGATAAGCTTCCAGATGCTCTAGGGCTTTCATGCGAGAGTTCTGGTATCACCTTCGCTTTGAAAGTGTCCCGACGTGAATGTCTATCATAGGAGTCAGCCCCCAAGACGTTAACTCTTAGCTTCAGCTCCACCCGCACGATGCTGCGCAGGCGAATGCTGCTCTCCTGCAGTAACTCCAGCACGCGGATACAAATTAGGTTCGAATTCGTGCCTCGTCGCTGCTGGAATATTTCCTGCATGCGAGAAGAAAACACAGACGCATAAGCTGGGCCCGTGGTGAATTGCTTTAACCTACAAGTGTAGAGCAGTCCGAGTTTGGTTATTCTCATTGGTAATGGCGACTCATGAGCTTCCGCCAAGAGACTTGATGAGTGAAGTATGGAATGCCCCCGCTGAGATTATGAAGGCTGCATGGTCGATAGCATGCGTTTGCTTCAGGTGCTGGTCGAGTCGTAGACAAAGCAGCAGTAATTAAGCTTGGATCATAATTGATTGGTATATCCGCAAAAGGTCCGATCCGTACGTCCGATCCGTACGTAGTTCTAGACAGGCACTTCATGAAATTTAAGGAATTACTACACGATTCGCGCAGAACTTGTAGGTGGTGTCCATACGTGATGCGACTGTCGAAGAAGATGCCCAAGTATATTGCTGTCTATCGGAAAGGTGTTCCTTCCCCGTAAAGTTCGATTTTTTAACTGTAGCAGTTTCGACGATGGCAAAAGTGCATATCTACCGTCTTCATCTTGGGGAAACGGAAATCATTTACAATACTCCACCTTTCCGGATGCGAAAACGCAATCTGCAACTGTCTTGACAGGGATGTCGTACGTGATGCTGAAAACCCAATTTCAACATCGACAAATAGTGATTTACGGTGATCAAGTAGAATAGAATTTCCGTAGAATTGAGGGGGGACTCAGTTCTACAGAAACCTGGTCACCGTCTGATCTTGGCTCCTGGTTGCTTCTCATAGCCAATTTAGAGTGAGTTAGTTATTAGGGCTTTAGGGCGTATCGACTACATTGGCCATGTAGCGCCCAGAATAGCCAATGTAGAGTAAGGGGGCGATTGTAAGAGTAACATCTGGGACCCCGCCGCAAAGCATTGGGGGACTTAGGGGTTTTAAGTCCACGCAACACCCGCTGTAATGTTAAATAGGTACGGAAATATTTGGAGGGATGGAAATTTGTTTCCGCACTGCCCGGCCGGTGGTGAAGCCCATGAGTAACTGTCAAGCAACTGTGAGACGTCTCAATACATTATTTATGTTGCTTTATCGCCGTTACTATTTCAAAACACACTTCCAACAGCGCAACGACCAGAATAGCTTTAGTGCAGTAGAGCTAAGTTCGGTCGATCTGTATGTCTAATGGGCACCAGCGGCACGCAGGATGGTACATCTATGAATTGTGCATTTGAATGTATACGCAGTGCAGCGAACACACGTTTAAGAACGTGCTTCTCTCATTCGGAGTTTGGACCATTAGTAAGGGTCATATCCCACCCTCGTAAAAGTTAGGCCGATTCATAGGTCGATTCACTAAGTTCAGAATCAAATCATACCCCAGCTGAAAGCAAACATTGAACTGTATTAACTGGACGTCACTGAATGCAGCTATAGTTCAGGTGATGATCCATGTCGATTACATAATGGCATTCTGCCCCTCTTGCGTGCTGAGTGTATTTTTTTTAATACGCCTCACAGCGGAATCGGTTGGAACGTCTTGGCTGAGGTGTGAAATAATGGGACGGGGCCTTGACCTAATAGCCTCGGCTTGAGTAACCGATGGTACACGATGACCTGTAGCTTCACGAATTGAAACCGTAGGAATGCTACAGTGTTCCCCTCCCCTTCACAAGTTGTCCCACGATTACGAACAGTGCATTAAATATTTGATTCGTGGTTCGCTTCAAACATCTTAATTACCTCGTTGTCGACACGTGAGGTTAAATCAAAGGCATGTGTCACGACGTCGGCATGATGCCAAAATATGTCGAGGAGAGCCTTGAGGTCGATGATGTTCATGCAACATGGGCGCAGAAGCATATCGCTCCGGGTGGCGACCCCCGCACTCAGCTACAGCTTCATTCACCAACTATGTACACACGACTGGTACGGTTAGAGGGTACGGTCGGCTCCGTATGAAGATCATATGTGCGTGGTGAGCACCAATCAATAACGTAATTAAACTCATGGTAGCACTCGTCTTTTATGGTCAATAAATGGGATGCGTGCACAGTGTAATAATGCCAGTGAATCGAAACATAGTTAAACATCGAACAGTGGATACGATGTAACTAGATAATTTCCTGACCAGACCACCTCTGGCCAACAATTCATTGAAGGCACATAAAACCGGCGACTGTTTCCAATGTACAGTGGGGGTGTTACAGTCACCGGTGGTTTTCAGCGGCTCCAAAAGAGCCAACCATGCAAATAAGATGGATAAAAATCACGTGGCTGGCAGGCATATCAAATAGTCTAAGCTACTGCGCCGGACTTTCCTAACTTCAGGTACCTGCTGGTACAAAGATATCACCCGACGTACATCAGAGTATTCACGTCATCGACTGGGTGGCTCCTGGCTGACTCCAGTGACACTGTGAGCCACCCCAGCGGACACGGCAAGCTAAGGTCCACAGGCAGCTACTGGACCTGCAACCACCCTGGATGCCATATTACCACGGGAACCACGGCAACTCGAGACACTCAGCTTACCACCACGGCAGCTCGAGTCACCCAGCTTACCACCACGGCAGCCCGAGCCACCCAAATTACCACCACGACAGCCTGAGCCACCCAGATTACCACTACGGCAGCCACGACAGCCAGAGCAGCCAGGTGCTCGCTCGGAATATGGGCGCTCAGGAGACCAACGAACGCCCTCCGGAGTCTGCGTGGTTACCGCGTCCTTTGAGAGTCCGCCCGTAATCGGAAGCTGTCCCGACTGTATCAGCCCGCTGGTCAGGACTGACATGGCGAGAGCCGGGCATGACGGCACTTCGTCAGGAGCGGCGCATGACGGGAGCGCCACATAAGGAGCGGGGCCCGACAGAACCACTTCGTCAGGAGCGGCGCGTGACGGGACCGCCACGTCAGGGGCGTGGTATGATGGGACCGCCACATCAGGAGCTTGGTGTGACGGGACCGCCACGTCAGGGGCGTGGTGTGATGGGACCACCACATCAGGAGCTTGGTGTGATGGGACCGCCACATCAGGACGGCATGCCGTGCCGTTCCAACAGCTCCTGGAACGTCTGCTTGCCGACACTTGAGTGCACCTTCTGGATGGACTTGAAGAGCTCATCCGCATTGAGGTCGTCCGGCAGCCCAGTCAGGAACTGCGCCATGTTGATGAACTCCATGGCGCGCAGCTGCTCCTCGTACAGATGTAAAATCCCTGTCAAACCGTGACAGTTATCTGTGTCAGACGCATTCAGGGGGCACGTCGCCAATGGGAAACAAACCGTAATGTCGAGGAAACATCGCATGTGGTAAATAGACCAGAAGGTAAAGACAACGCCACTGTATATAGACAAGATAAAGACCACACAGGATAAATCGACCACAATGCCGAGGTCAGACGTGGGGACGAAGCCGAAGTTTGAGCCACATATAGCAGATGAGCATACCGCTAAGTCGACGCTGAAACCAAAGCTAGCTGCTAAATATCCCACGAGCCGAACCAAACAATGCAAAAAAATTACGAAGCCAATGCTAAAATACAGGGCTTCACAAAGCCCAAATACAACCTCTAACGAAATAATAGTGACGGCATGATCAATTCTCGTATTCGTGTGAAGCCGAAGACGAATCCAATATTTCTTGAAATGAGAAAGAATGGTGACCATTGGGCAGGGGAAATACACTGATAATTGCATGGCTGGCTACCGGTCTTATGACCGTACCAAAAAAATGAAAAAAATAAAGTTAGTGTTGACCGATGGGGAAGTGGTCTGATCGGACCCTAGAAGGTGTCCGATCTATTTTAGGGACCCTAGAAGGGGCATGCCACACAAACAGACGAGACACGCGAAGGGATAGCAGAGAGAATGCATTCCTTAAACACCTACTGGCAACAATTATTAATTGTATAATGCCTTTTAATGAGCACATACGAAACCCAGCTTATGGCTTCAAACCTGTACACATAATATGTGAACAAACCAGAGTCAGCGGCTCAAAATACCACAAAGTCAAAACCAAAGCCGAAGCCCAAGTTAAATGCTATGAATCCAAAGCCGAAACCACATTCGGGAAAAAAAGTCACGAATCCGAAACCATGATTTTTAAGATGTCAGACGTAGCCAATCTCCGCGAAACGATGGTTCTGCCAAGCAGACCCCCCCCCCCACACTGTCTGGCAGATGCAATGTTGCAGGTTGCCATGGCTGGAGACTGCACCAAATGAGGGGATCCAAGTGCATATTTCAAAACTAACATTAGCTGGGCACCAAGCCAGAGGTGTTCGGACCCACGACTCACCCGGGACCTCCAGCCATGCAAGCGGTAAATAGACGACAGACAGATGCTACGTCACAGGGGGTAAACAAGTCATACGGTCCGACAACGTTATACGTTAGATCGCAAGGCATAGGCACATCATGGGCACCTTTTCTGAACATTATTGGGGTGGGCACAATGCATCATGGCAATGGGCGGATCCAATTTTTATTTCTGGGGAGGGGGCACTCGCCATAGGATCCTATGCTAGCCCGCCCGTCTTGGGGGTCGTTAACGACCCTCCCCCTAAGGTCTTCCACGGACACTGAAAGAACGGCGCCAAGAATCCTAAGGTCCCGAAATTCTGCATACCTTTTCCCACATCGAGTTGGCATGTGTCAAAGTCAGGTCATCTAGGGTCAACGAGTTAGTCAAGGTCAAGTGAGTTAACATCCACAAAATAGTTCAGCCAGTCGTCACGCTTTAACGAAATATAGATATTTTAATACAACTTTCAACATTGCTCATCTTTAGGGACGCAGCAAAATGCACCAGAGGATTTTCCCCGTTTAAAGAAAAATAAAAATTACTCATTAGTTTTGCATATTTGCCCCTTGGAGTTAAAATTGAACATTCTGGCTCAAACAGTTTTTATTGGAGGTAGTTGACCTTGAACGTTTTTTCCGATCCGTTGTACCCACTAGAAAAGAAAATTAAAGAAAACTTTAAGTTTTCTTTAATTTTCTTTAAAACAAATTTTTTTAAATAAAAAAATGGGGTGACCAAAAATTGTATGGCCCCAGTCGATTTCGCTTTCCCTTTCCGATTCCAAATCATTCTTGTTTTGTTTTTCAAATCTCATCCCGAATTAACTCCCCAGAGCCAAAAACATGTAAGTCATCAAAACCTATCCCCCTAGTGACGAAACTTTGTGGAATCTGGGGGTGGTGTCTGGCCAACTCGTCGAGCGCTTTCTGATGATACCTCTTTCGTTTTCGTGCGACGTCTAGTTTGGAGATTGGAGTGGGTCCCTGTCGACCCCCCCCCTCCCCCGAGACGGGGTGTGATGATATGACTGGAAGGATGGGGAGGGTTAAAAGCTGAAATTATTAAAATAGGGTGGGCAAAGCCAACATTGAAGGGGAATGGTCCCTTCAAATGTATATAAAACAACACCCATAGGCAGCATTACAGGCTGTAAATATAAATAAATAAATAAATAAATAGATCACAAGACAGACAACGCCACATGCATGGTGGAGGGTCGCGGTGCTGATATGGGAATTCACCCACCCACAATGCCAACTGAACTTCGATGTCAATTCCAGAATCTAGGGTTCTTTTATGACGGATTCGACTGCTATGCCATATGGCGTCTCCAGTCTATCGCGTCGGTTGATCGCGAGTGGACTCGGCATTCTCGCTGTCTTTGGAATTCTAGCTCACGATATTGCTATCAAGAGTAACTATATTATGCACCATCTATGTGTGGCAGTATAGCGCATACAGATGCATTTTTAGTGGGAAGGAAGAGGAAGTAAGTCCTTTCCAATCGCTAAATGGTGCGATCGCTAAATAGCACAACCTTGATGAAAATAGGCAAAAACGCCGTGAAATAACGAATGCAGGAAAAGCACACATTGAGCAATAGTTAATAATAGAGCAATAATTGTGGTCAGGATGTGGCCAATAAGTAACCGACGCCCTCAAGACCATGGGTGGGGTCGGATCTCGCTCCGCGATGCTGAATGACCGGCCGGTGCTGTCGGGATCACATGCAGGTACGTGCAGGGGAGGGGAGGGGGGTCAGCCTCAACTGACCGAGCGCGGCTCGGACCAGGAACGTCTCGCCGTCACGCAGCAGCACGTCCCAGATACGACAGGCCACGTCCAGCGGCAGCGACTTCGAGAACAGCGTGTAGAGCCAGTCGACCAGGTAGAGGTCAGGCGTCATGCCCTCCGCCTCCATGTGCTCCCAAAGGGCGGGCAGGTTGTCACGCAGCAGTGCCGTATACGTGACGTAGTAGGCCTTCATCTGGCGGGATTAGGTCAGGTCAATGCCGGACGGTGCACAGTCGTTGTCCCACACAGTGACGGGGTGTCAGGTGTACAGATTTCCCGAGTCACAGTGGCGATGCTAGACACAACAAAAATAACTGGCCAGTGTCTAGTCTTTTCTTAATTGTCGGCACAATTTTTATATATGTCTCGTTCTATTTCTTTGCGTCCTCCTGTTCTCTATACCCTGATTGCCTTATGTTCTTAACATTGGGTTGACAAATCAGTCATTCATCAATATATGATTGTAAGCAAGTGATTAAGAATGAACAAACGTTCGGCTTTGTTAGTGATCACTTCGTTTTGGTAGATATAACGAACGCTTCAACCGCATTTAGAAAACGGAGCGCACCACTTTGCGACATGTAAATGCTGCTTACTACTTAAATGCCTTCTTCGTTGCTACATCCGACTGCTATTTATGACGTCTTTGAAGCGGGCGGACTTTTGAGGCCCAGTTTTCAGTTTGGTATCCGATCGCATAACGATTTGAGATCAGTCCTCAGGTGGCGCTCCGAAAGCCAACTTTGAGATCCAAATTTAGTTTCAATGCACCAGTAAACCAGGGATTGAATACGTCGAAGGGTTGCAATTGCCTGCATCGCACCGTCTACAAGCACGTCCCGGCAGTGTCATGAGGCATCGCAGGCAGACCATAGGGCAGCCAATGAAGTACAATTCAGAACAGGGCGTCTATAGGTCACCCTACACTAGAAGTCCGAGGAACGCCATTGCGGCCACTGCAATGCGGCCTATCATTCGTAAGGACATACCCCTTGTCGCTTCCCAAACCCCTCAAATAGACTATGGTTGCTTCACCATCAGCATACTGCATCGCCCTGCTGGCCCCCACACACTGCACCCTGCTGGCTCCCACACACTGCACCAACCTGCTGGCCCCCACACACCACCACCCTGCTGCCCCCCCCCCCCACACTACACCACCCTGCTGGCCCCCCACACTACACCATCCTGCTGGCCCCCACACACTGCACCACCCTGCTGGCCCCCACACACTGCACCACCCTGCTGACCTCCACCACACACACACACACCACCACCCTGCTGCCCACCCCCCACACTACACCACCCTGCTGGCCTCCCACACTACACCATCCTGCTGGCCCACACACACTGCACCACCCCGCTGTCCCCCACACACTGCACCACCATGCTGACCCCCCCCCCACACACACACCACCACCCTGCTGCCCCCCACACTGCACCACCCCGAAGGTTCCCGTACACCGCACCACCCTACAGACCCCACACATTGCACCACTTTGACGATTCACATACACCACCATGTTAGCTCACACACCGCGTCACCCTGCAGGCTCCCATACACCACACCATCACACAGGTGGCCTCGCGTTACGCCACCTTGGCGATTCACATGCACTGCACAACTATGTTGGCTCTCACACAGTGGATTTGACAGTTCACATGCACCACCCTGCGAGCTTCCATACAATGCACTACTACTGGCTCCCACACACTGCACCATTTTAATGGTTCCCTTGCATTGTATCACTCTACTGACTCACAAACACTTCACGACCCTAATGGCTCCCATGCTCTGCACCACTCCGTTTGACCAGCCACCTCGCGGGCGCCACTCACCTTGGCCTGGTCAAGCTGGAAGAAGTGGAAGAGGAACGGCTGGTTGAGCAGGTTGGCGAAACAAACGAAGGCGTCCCGCCCATCTGTGTTGAGCAGCAGGACGGCGGCGATGAACGACATGCCCTGGATGTAGCCGACGTCCGGACGGTAACACACGTACGCACCCAGAAGCTCGTGCAGCAGGTCATGGTACGGCCCACCCTGCAGAACAGGTCAGGTTACGACACGGCGAACACTATGGAACGTGCCCGAACCTGGCACAGCCCACCAAGTGGAGGTCAGGTCAGGCGGGGTCCAGTGGTAACAGCGATCTGAGATCAAGTCAAATTATGATATCTTAAGGCACATGGGGATTTTGTCTGGTCAGGCTATAGTGTGTAACCTAGATAATGCAGGCCCGGTCAGGTAAGCGCTCCAAACGAGGGGTTAAACTTGGAAAAGACAAGCGAGTAAGACAGGGTATTTGGGTGGTAATAGCACGGTACAGTGTGGCAACAGCGTAGTAATAATAGTGGTGGCGGTGATGGATGCGATGGGAATGGATATTCCGTCACCCAGCTAGAGGCAATCGACTCCATACAGCCACTCCATTCTGTACATGTATCGTGTAGCACTGGAGTCAGCTTGGGAGGGAGCAGGTCGTACCTTCTGAAAAAGGCCCAGCTGGGGGAAGGTGCGTGCCACGTCCAGTCGGATCAGGTCGACCGAGGTCTCCTTGAGCTCCGTCCCCGAGTGTGACTCACTGCAGCTGGCCTTGGAAGAGTTCAGGATGGCCAGCGCCCTGTGGCAGGCAAATACCGCTGCCACTGACATAGCCGTCCAGTCTCCAGTCTCCACTCGCAAGTCACAGTCAGACGAACAGTCCATTGTGGAAATAACTCGTTCACATCTGCATGGCCCAATCGCTCACCACTGACGGCGTGGGGTTGCCCCCCGGGATATCTCCGAAACCACTGAGTCGATTTGACGATTCAAACTGCAATCGATTGCTCCATGTCGCAGACCTCGAGACATGTTTGTTTGCCTAGGGCAAAGAAGTAGATCACAGGTCGAGGTCAACTGCCAAAGTGGGCACTTTCCATGATTACCCTGCTAGTGGCACGGAATACAACAACACGAGGTAGAAAGTCTGTCAAAATGATGAAATTTAACAAGAGGAAAGAATGGGAAGGCCACTTATATCTTTCGTCAAGGCCATAGGTCAAGGTCAAGTCATCTCAATCTCGCGGAGTATTTGCACCTCAGAAAACTGGGCCGGTTTAAATGATGCGAACGGCAATCGATATCCCGATTCCGTGTGACCTCGGTATATACGATGTTTTACTTCAGGTCAAGACGTAAGGTCACATCAATGTCAAAACCTAAACGAAACACCCTTCTTGATCACCATGCTGACCGATGTGGAATGCCACAAAGGATGTAGAATGTCTGTCAAAAATATGCAATTGTTAACGATTCCATCTCCCTGGCCATGCTGACGCGCGTGGCCGCCGCCGTGCCATCGTCTGCTCGCACCCACAGTTCATGACCTTCGTGTGGCCGTAGTAACGTTTTGATACATTGACTTGAAATTGTGCACCCATATACATGGCCTTTTGCTCGATCATATATAGTTCGTTCCTTGAAAACGCAGACAAACTTAAAATATTGAACAAGAATGAAAAAAGTATATGGTCTTGTCTTCGAAATTCACATATGTAAATTTCGAGACGGCGGTTCCATTGAGCTGCTTTTGGGCTCTAGTGTTTACATAAAAATGGCATCTTGCATTCACAATTGTTTTTTTTTCCTACGCATACCTTTTAAAAATATCAAAAAGTAACGGTGTCATCTCGACGAAATGTACAATTGGCCCAAAGTATCCTTGAACTTGATATTTAGTCGAAGTCTGCATACTTGTAAGAAAAGGTGCCGATAATCTAAGCTCGGTATCTGTACTGGTCCGGGATATATCACAAAAATTTGCTGGCGGGAGGAAGGGCAAAAAAATCCGCTTGGGTTAGAGGAAAGGGCGAAAAACGCTCCGCCCCCGTCAGCGGTAGACATATCTCATTCATAGCACGAAGCAAAAATGGACAATGGCACTTATAAAAGGTGACGTCAGAAACAATTGTGCTGAAGGGCGGGCTTCAACTCGAATTTCAGAATGTCGGGGCACTGATGGTGCACCCTGGCTTGGTCCTTTAGCGATCCTGTTACAGGAGAGGAGAGGCTGCGTCGGCTACTTACTCGTTGTGGTACACTCTGTACAACTGAGTGGTGATGTTGAGGTCGTTACCCAGCGCCAACTTCCAGACACGGCCGCGCACGCTCGGAGGCAGACCGTTCCACCAGAGGTCCATCACCCTCCGCGAGGTGCGCACCTTCGGTACGAAGCACGTCAGTGGTTGCGCACTCTGTCTTTTTTTACTCGAGATCAATAACCATTTTAAGGGCGTAACAACGGGTAGTATTGGTCTAAATGGAGCAGTGTAAAATAATTGACCACGTGGCCTAGAAATTCACAGTTAAAGGAATTGTGCTATTTCATCCTTGTCTTCGGTTTTTACCATTTTGCCACATGTGTGGGCAGTCATTATATACACGACTGCTAAATAATGTAAAATGCATGTGACTGAAGTGAAGGGCATTCCGCTTTTTTAATCCTTCAGTGGCGATCTTTTATTTTCTTCTAATCTTTCACTATTCCCAAGCAACTTCTTTCTTCATCCACACAGTTAATGGTGAAGAAATTTTAGGACACTGAAATGGAGAGTGGAGTGATGGACACAAAAGTAGTTTGGCCAAAGCCAGGAACAAGTGTAGCACAGTTACAACTGCACTACACACAATTGTAGTGCAGTTGTACTTCAGGTGGGAGCCATAGGCTTATGTGGCTGTGGTATCTAGGGAGGCCTCGTATGGACCGCGGATACTAGGTTCGAGAACATTGCTGCGAACTGGCCCTACATTAACAGGACTTTTTAATGGAAACGGGCAGCAGCCGGGCGCTTGCCCGGCTGTGCACGAAAACCCAGAGGCTGCTCAGAGCAGCGTGACAGTCTACCCTCCTCGACAACTCCTCAGTGACTCCCTAAGCGCTGGGGGCTTCCGCATTACGCTTCCCAGCGGCCGTACCATATAAACCGCTACATCCGGGGCAAGTCACGAGGGACCGTCTGCCGGCATTGGCACATAGACGCTGGCTCAGGGGAACGAATAGTCTAGGGGTAAGTTGCTCGTCTCACAATCAAATGGTTGTGGGTTCGGGTCTCACCTGTCAGTTAGTTAGTTATTAGGGCTTTAGGGCGCATCGACGGGTCTCACCTTTCGCTACTTTTCGCCCGCGACCAATCGGCATGAGAGATTGGTGACGCCACATGACTCAACGGTCGATGTGTCATAAAACCAATAACCAA
This sequence comes from Imbricaverruca yamaguchii, assembly GCA_034440575.1. Taxonomy (NCBI): domain Eukaryota; kingdom Metazoa; phylum Arthropoda; class Thecostraca; family Neoverrucidae; genus Imbricaverruca; species Imbricaverruca yamaguchii. Next base: position 595,037 of record JAOTOL010001580.1, read on the forward strand.
CCAACGCTGGCTCAGCAGGCTAGCGAGTCATACCAACTAGTGATGCGGCGGGACAGTGGCCGGCACATTCGAACATATACAGCTATGACTCGGTTACCCAACTTGATAATAGAGCCCCTGCTAGAAGCTAGCTTCTCGACACATGTGTAGCGAATGCAATCGACGTTGCACGATGCCGAGATCTTATATCCACAGGTGGTCACGCGCACACCTCGAGCCAGCGAACCAGAGTCCCTCGGTACCCTACGGGCACCCCTCTCGTCACCTCGCACCGCCGCCTCATTGGTCCGCGCGCCATTACGCTACCGTCGGCCCACCCGCCCAGAGATGCCACCGCCCACGCTGGCGCTCCCGGTCGACACGTCACAGCACACTCTGCACCATACACACTACATGTACTAAAACATTTCAATGTATTTCAATGTACTAAAACTTTACCGCTATAAAAATAGCGCTGGAATTTTTCCCAACTTTACTTCTTCAAACAATAATTTTACCACACTTTAGTATTACGTGCTTCCCTTTCCTGTTTGACGGTGCACCCTTGTATATAGCACTTATCATAGTGTTGAAGAAAATATATGCACATAATCATAATATATCTACATTTTCAAATGAAGCTTCGATTCAAGCAATGTATTCCTTCGGTAATTAATTGAACAGTCCTAATATAAATACCAGGCGATCCGGATACAAATGTTTGTCACTTCAATTGTGCACCATCAGTGAATCTATCTTATAAATACTTGCATGAGACACAAAAGAGACATAATCAAGGTTTCTCAATGCAAACATCTGAATACTTTTCATACTTCCTTAATTAAAATATACACATAGGGGAAGGGGGTCTGAACACTTAATACATCATGCAAGAAATAGCTCTACTGCTGCGTCTGCATGGCCGAACCAGAAATTGTACTGTGTTTTTTTAACACAAAAATCAACAAGCTATCCATATGAACAGTTTCTTTCAATGAACATCCTCTAACCACTTGCAAAGAGCAACTTTGAAACAGATAATGATTTTGTAGTGGTGTCCCGTATACTGAACACGAAAACGTTGTGCAGGATTACCTCACTGTAGCTGTCGTGATACAAGCTATTAGTAGCCACTGAAAGATACTGGTGTAATTGCAAAAACAAATATTGGAAGACACTTCCTTATGGTTTTCTTCAGCCAACTGCTCTTGGAAGCCTAATATGATACCCGTGAACTACACTAGCTCCGTACACAAAGAATCGGTGGAACTATGCGACCAGACCTTCATATTTAGGTAGGGAAAGGTCCATCACTTACGCATACCACCATCTTTTGGTTATTTATGCGCTGGACATGACGTGAGAGACGTCAAAAGGTAGGTGTTCTTTAAACAAAACGTGTTCAGACACCCTCATCTTTCCCTAGTAGACATACATTCTCACCTTGTACCAGTTAGGAAGAATATCTTGGTTCCAAACCTTTGTACTTTGAGCCACGGTTTGCTCGGTTTTGAGTTGAGCTTGCATTGCTTTTTTACGAGATTTCGAGTTCTTTTGATCTGAAAAGAACCGCAATGAATTGGACACCACTTACTATATTTGTATTTACATTGTATTGCGTAGTACTCACTGGAAGCCCCATTGAAAGGCAAATTCATGCAATACATTAATCTAGTCTTTTTATATATATATATATATATATATATATATATATATATATATATATATATATATATATATATATATATATATACAGGTAGATAGATAGACACAGAGATAGAGAGGAGAAAGATAAGAGAGCTAGAAACCAGCGACAGTTTTATATGATGTTAGAATGTGAGATGAGAGGAATATGAATTAATGATGGATAGAGTGAATGCAGGACAGATATAGGGAAGCAGAGCTAGGAGGGCAGCGGGAGAATGTGAGAATGTGAGTGAATATGAGAATAGAGGAATAAATAGAGAGAAAATTTGGAGAGGGAGATGGAGAACAGAAAAAGTGCAATTTAAAAGCAATGTCAAAATGCAGTAGTTCTTTAGAGGCTTACATTGTCAGTGCCAATCTACAAGCTGGTGCACCTGACATTTTTCTTAAACACGGGTTGTCCCCGCCAGTGGCGGGGACAACCCGTCATAGCCACAGGCAAACCCGCCTGTGACAGTGCGGTCGTCAGGCTGGCACATACCTCTGCGGCGTGCCTCCTCCAGCATGGCCTGGTGCTCGAGCCGGTGTCTCTCCTGCTCGGAGGTGCTCTTGGCCGGCAGGTGACAGGGCCGCGGCTCCAGGATCAGGCCCTGGCTGCCGGCGCGCAGCCCCGAGTGGCGACGGCCCGGCCGGTGCGGCGAGTCGCCGCAGCTGCTCGTCACGCTCACCAGACTTGTCAGACTGGTCAGACTGGTGCAGCTGGCCGTCGGCTGCCGGCGCGCCGACTACAGGGTCATTTGGCGCCCATGACAGACCGTCAGCTGGAACGGAGGCTGGCCCAAGGTGTCAGGATCGGACCGCCAGCCGGAGCGAAGGTGGCTGGTGCGGAACGGACCGCCAAATGGGGCGGATGACGGTGCATGGGTACGGGAGGATGGTAGGGTGCGGCGGAGGTCGATACACGGGGTATAGGGCGGAGGACACACGGGTTCCAGGGGGACCGTCAGGTTCGGACAGCGGCCGGTACCTGGGATGGGATGGACGATATTTGGGACCCAGGAAGGGAGGCACGCCCAGTTCACGGGTGACCTGGGTATCACGGTTGGACCGCCATGTGTGCTGCTGGACGTTATAACTGAAGGTGAGCTGAGGCAGTCAACAGCTTACATTCTCGGCCAGGGGTGCAGGGTGTCGAAAGTTCGCCAAGACCAACACAGATGATCAGGGGCACCGCCCATGGAGATCCTGGTGGGTTGCTTGCCATCACGCATAGGGCAAAACATCACCAGCCGACTTGTCTCAACCGTCATACGTGCGTAACGTACTACAGTACTACATGAATCCCAAGTAATTGGAGGTCATATCTAGGCAGCAATGTGGAAACAGGGAAGCTGAATATATAATGAGTTCATATGAATGAGCCAATAAAGTAGGAAATCGGGTACGTGAGTAGCGCCTTCAGACCTCCTGGACATCAACAACAGTATCTTCAATGCAACCGACAGTAACGTACTTGGGCTGAAAGGTAACGGATGAGGGTGCGGGAACTAGGGGCAGCAACAACCTAATTCTGAACGAAGTTAACATAGACCCAACCGAATTAAACTTAATAACTGACTGCATTAACCTTATCGGTGTTGCATATAACAAAATAAACATTAAAATGTCTCCTTCCCAAGCCCGTGGCCATCCTAACTAGACAGTTCGCGTGTCGCTGGGAACAAACGTACATGCATTAGTACATACCAACAGGCCACGGGAGGCACCATCGTCGTCTTGTGGTGCTTTATTGAAGATTCGCCATCCAGGAACATTTGTTGAAAGACCTCCGGTGCATTGAGATTCTTTAGACCGCCAGGAGAACAAGCCTCTGAAGAGCACGCAAAGTATATCAAACACTCGCTTAGAAAAGTTTTATACTTCCAAGCAAAGCAAAAAGCCTACCGGTGTTATTGCATGGAAGCTTTCCGACTCTTGCCAGAGCTGGTGAAAGAGCACTCTTCACACCCAAGCTATCGCAAGGACGAAAAACCCTAAAATTCACACTAAAGCAACGGATGACGATCCTGCACATTGAAGGGCTCATGACGCGTTTGCTCAGAAAACGGATACTCGTGCATGAGTGGGTTCGCGCTATCTGCACATCGATGGGCTCGTGACATGTTTGCTCAGCAAAGCGATACATTTGCATGAGCAATTGCGTCCGCGCTACTATCACCATGCAAGTTATTGCTATAGGCAATAACTTGATCATTTGCTTTGTTGAGTTCAGGTTATGTGTAGTTTTCAACGTTGTGTATCAAGCAACAAACCAGTAAATCACATAAGAAACTATCCAAGTGTGTGTGCTCTTGTAAGTATAACCTTTGACTAGACATCTACCACATCATGCCAGTAAAGGCGTCCCAATTAGCACGGAAACATCCAATTAACTAGTTGATTAGTAGTGGAGTGGAGTGGAGTTATCGTTGAATGGTTCGAGACCATCGAGGCACATCCTAAATAATGGCGTTAGGTTTCCCAGGACTGCATAATAAGCGTTGGAGAAACTGGTATGTGCAGTTGCAATCATTCAATTCTAAAGAACGTGAACTGACTGGAAAAAAAATGTATACATCAGACAAGCATAGGTGAAGGGCCATTTAGCATCGGCACTTTGACGTTGTCGATCAGGCAGTGACAGTAAACCTACGGACTATGAGTACTAGCAGTAATACATACTAGCACTAGTAAAACTACACACATCAAGATTCCCGAATCGAACTCAACCGGACATGACTCGATACGGTCCCACCCAACTTGACCGGAGCAAACCGAATATGTTCCGGCTCGATCTGCTCCAACTACATATGGGCTCACACATTGGAACTCAAGTTGACAATTTGAATGGAAAATGAAAAATACCCCTTGAAAATGGCTGCAACCTTATCTCATTCACAAATCATTTTTCACTCCCATATTTTTCGTGCTAGACGATGTTATAAACAAGATATAATTGAAGTGAAAATGGCACCAATGAAAGATCCTGACCAGCATTAATTGCACTCCGTTACATTCAAGAACTTGCCATATTAGACTCCCCATCCTACTCCTGACTTCACTATTACACCACCTCTTCATAATTTTTTGTTCTACTCTGGCACTTGATCAAGAGGAGTTTTTAAACCTGCTTTCAATCAGAACCGAATCAACTAGACATGTACCCTGAAACCAACTCAACCTGGCCTGGCAGAACCCGGTCCAGCGACTTCAAAAAGCCAGTCTGTATCTAGTCAATTCGACCTAACACGACTCCACGCCGATAAGCCGACTTCTCTATTCAGCCCTTGGTTGTCACAACCTGACCACTCCACGTATACCCCTTCCATATGTCGATACATCGTGTCTCTGGAAATGGTAAGCCTACACACATCCTAGCCTATCTATTCTAGCTTACCAAACTGACAGTTCCCTCATAGTGCGGTGACTTGCTTTAAAGTTGTCGCCATGACAAGATCTGAGCGATGTCGCAAGTCTCACCGCACGACAATTAACCAGATTCCACGGATCTTGGATTGCATTATGAAATATATAATGGATGCCAGAATCTCATAGTGGAAATATCTTGACATGACGCGGGTCTCACCGCGAGAGGATTCCCGGAATGCTGCGGAGCTCACGATGGGGGATGCTCGGCGTGCAACGTGACTCACGACGAACAGATGGCTGGGATATCGCAGATTAACAACACAAACCTACAGGAGATTCCGTGGGTCTCACCGAGAGAAGATGCCCGAGATGCCGCGCTTCTTAGCGGCCTTGTCCACAGCGAGATGGTTGACATCGCGACAGGAGCCACGCTCGGAGCCGGCCGGCCGCTCCGAGTAGAGACTGTAGTCGGTGCCGAGGCTGGACGTGCTGCTGAGGGAGCCGTCGGCGCGCCGCAGCGGCTGCGGTGCCACCGTGCCCTGCTGCAGCGTACCAGACGGACTCTCGCCCACCCCGCTGTCCCGCTCCTCCTCAGCGGCCACCGCCACCGCCTCCGCCGCCGCTGCCGCTGCTGACGCTGCCGCCGCCGCCGCCGCCGCCGGCTGCAGCAGCAGCTGTCGCGTGCGACGGTCGTAGCCGATGGGCAGCGCATCCAGGCAGAGCACGCTGACCGACGGCGCCGAGCGCGACTTGTGGCAGCAACAGGCGGCGCCCGGCCGCGGCGGCGCACCGCTCAGGCCTAGCTTAGAGTAGTGACGGCCCGGGTCTCGGCACGGGTGCATGCAGTCGGCGGCGGGACACGTCTGGCAGCGGTGCTGGTAGACGGGGCTGGCGTCGCCGGCGGCGCTGGGGTCGGCCGCCGCCTGCAGCTGGCAGCGGCAGTCGGCCGCGTCCCCCACCGGCCGCACGTCCGGCCACGTGTTGTAGTACGTGCGCGACGCCTCCGCTTCTGCCGACTCCATGCTGGTGCGGCTCGTGGCTGCAATAAGTGACGAAGTGATCTTACATTTGGCATACATTATGGATTCATTAACAATTCAACATAGCCGTGAAAATGCACCACCATGCTGTCAGCTGAGTGCACATTAGTGGGGATGGAGGAGTGTGAAAATGTGCTTAAGCATAATGTTCAAGATATAGCACTGTGTAGTGTCAGTCATCTCAGCCTTTTATTTGCCAATGTCTCACCCATTATCACATGGCAGTCTCCTTTAGGGGAGTAGTGGGATGTGGGTGTTAGTCAAACGTTGCCAACCAGTTGATACAGCATAGAGAAGTACAATATCAAATAACTTAGCACAGCATATTATGATATGTGGACATGCATCACCCATGCAATATATGGGATCAGATATAGTAAGTGCATGTGTATTGCAATGAAATAATGGCATGGCAAGCCATTCAGTACTGCATAACAATAACTACAAGCCATAATTATGTTGAACGAATATCCTGCTGTGTATTTACAACAAGAGTTCATTTAAGCAGGTCAGTCAAGTCTGGCCGAACGTCGTGTTACTAAAATTATCGCCCTTTTTGCTCCAGCATTTGGGGTAATAATTATCTCACGCACTCAATTATAGCTCGTTTTTTAGATAAATTTTGCAGCTTCCCACAATGCTCTTGAATGCACACATCTTGCCCAAACAAAGGTTTTATAGTGGAACTTAGCCAGTGCTGATTTAAGCACCACCGACTAAGAGCCATGCCCATTAGCCGTCGGTCACGTGGATACCTCGTCATACTACGGACCCACTGGGCACCCCCAGGTTGGCACAGCTTGTTATCTTGCAAATCTCACAATTTGCCAATGTTTGTAAGCTGTGTAAGATATGTGTATCATATTCGATAGACCAACATAATGATTGACCTTGCATCTGAACATCAGTTTAAACAAAATTATTACAACAAAATAATTTCCAATGAATAAAAGTATTACATTACTTACCATAGTCACATGATAGAGCAAACATTACTATTCCAAATCACCATAACTTTCCAGGTCACTCCTCATCCAGGAATGTAGCCAATACCCATAAATTTTGGTAATTGATGTAAAATCACACTAATGTTAACTGAAGTGTCATGCATATTAGCACACATGCCACCAACCCATAAATGTTGGTGGGGGTCTGCAGTTTTCCATGGGCATATTTGGAAACCAAATGATTAGGACAACTTTGTATTGGTACAGGTGAATGATACAAGTATGGTTCTGTTTGCAAATTATGAATTCCACAATGGCAAACAGGTAGTTGATGTTGTAGTGAAACCACTATGTACATTTATAGGGTCAAAGCTGTATATATGAATAATCTGTGTTGCTATGGTTACAATTACTTGGGGCTGAATAGTTACAGGGTACAGGTCCAGCCCTTCCCCTTGGACTTGGATCTCAGCAGAAACATCACTTCCCAAAAGGCACCAGGACAGCAGAAAACAGCACCAGGGAAATTTAATGCATGCACCAAATGCAAAGAAAAAGATGAGATAAGGCAAGCACATTATCACAATATGCATATTTTCCCTGGAATCAATAAAAATGCATGGAGAACATAATTACAACACAACACAACACAACACAACACAACCCCCCCCCATACACACTCTCCCACTTAGCTATTTTCAACCACCTTGGAACAACTGAATTTGGTAGCATGAGCATCTATGCTGCTCATCTTGACACTCATGACATATTCAAAATGGATGTTAAAACTGGATTGGATATGGATGCCCATTCTGAAGTGACTACCTATTCATGTATTTTATACCTTAAGCCAAAGTATTTCAAGACAAGAAAATTGTGGAAACATGTTTTTGAGAATATTTAACCTGTGCAGTCTTTCCAGTCAAATCCTCACACCTGTCTTGGGAGGGGGGGCAGTTGAAGACCCCCTAAAATCCAAACTAAGCATCACACAAAAACAAAAGAGGTGTCATTGAAAAGCACTCAATGAGTATGGTCCAGCTCCACCCTCCATTCAAACAGTTTCAGTATGTTTATGTAACTTGGTAGTTTAAGTAACTCATTTAAACTAAATATGTTGGAAATTACAAATAGTTTAAGCATGAAAAATAGAAACCATTTTATGCTAGGATAGGCTTAAAAAAAAAGAATGCCATAGATTAGGTTAGGGTACATTATTGGCACAATATGTCACTGCCAAATTAAGAGTACATATTTCCCTTGGTAATGCATGATACTATAATTGGTATTATTGTGCTTCAAGGTGGTGGCAAGGTAGGTTCTAACACACAACACCCATAAAGCAAACAAATTAGTTAGGCTTGGCTAGGTTGGTTTGGAGTTTTTAAGTTAGGGAAAAATTGACAAAATATAAAAGGAACATATTTTTTTCTTCAATGTCATTTTAATGTTAGGCTAAGCTTGGCTTTCATTTGGAATTAGTGCCACTTAAAATGACCTTGATGTCATTCAGACTCAAATTTGAGCCAATGGTGTAGGCAGGTACCTGTGATTGCACCTTTATTAATTAGACATAAAAGACATAAAAGATTAGTGCAACTCTGAGCCACAAGGGCCCTTCTTGGTTGCACTCTGTACACTGAACCAGTTGCCCACCAAATCTGCCAATCAGCCCTCCCTGTAATACTGAAAAGCAAGCCCTCTATTCTTATAATGATTGTCTATGCTGTTTTTAAAGATGTTCAATGTGCTGCTACTGACAATGTTTTCTGGCAGCTGGTTCCAGTGTTCTACTACCCTGTTGGTGAAGAAAGTCTGCCTTAACCTTGTTCTGCTGTGGTTAACTTTAATTTTGGATTTATGACCTCTAATTGCATCATTTCTGTTAAATTCAAACATTTCCCCAAGGTATCCCCTCTCCAGACCATTGACAAATTTAAAGACCTCGATGAGATCTCCTCTCAGCCTTCTATATCTAAGTGAAAACATATTCAATTTATTCAATCTTTCCTCATATGCCAGGTTGCTTATGCCATTAACCATTTTTGTAGCCCTCTTTTGTACTCTCTCTAAAAGCCAACAATCTTTTTCATAGCTAGGAGACCAAGCTTGGATGCAGTATTCCAAATGTGGCCTGACGTATGCACAGTAAAGCTTCCTGATCACTTCCTCACTTCTGTATGATACATTCCTATTTATTGCCCCGAGCATTCTCAGTGCCTTCTTCCTGGCTTCCTTGGTCTGTTCTGATGCCCCCAATTTTGTGTTTAGAATAACACCTAAATCCTTCTCCTGTTGAGTCACTGATAACACTTGGCCACCCATCAAGTATGGAGCCTTCATATGCTGCTTATCTACATGCATGATTTTGCACTTATCAAAGTTAAATTTCATTTGCCATTCTTTGGACCACTTCACAAGTTTTTCTAAGTCTTTTTGCAGCGAGATATGCTCATCCTGACCTGTTATTGCCCTAAAGACCTTCAAATCATCTGCAAATTTCAAAACTTTACTGCTTAGGCCACTTTCAATGTTATTTACAAATATAATGAACAGTAATGGCCCTAGTACTGACCCCTGGGGGACTCCACTAAGAACATTTTGCCATGATGACTTTGTACCATTTAGCATCACTCTTTGCTGTCTATCTGAAAGCCACAACTCTGTCCATTTTAAGATGCTACCTGCAATACCATGGGAGAATTGTTTTGGGATTAATAATTTAGGAAGCTATATTTGGGATAGATAGAATAATCATATGCTATAAAATTGCAGTCTTTCCCATACCACATTATATATAATCCCTTTACCTGAAATTGCATTGCAAAAATATTTATGTATTACCATTGCTTATCAAGAGCATAGACATGATACTTGTAAGTGAGATACTGTTAGAAAGGAGATGTGAAGACTTCATAAGCACCATGAAGGAGCAGGATATCAATACTTTTTGGAGAAGGATGTCAATTGAGTGTTCAAAAAGTGGTATATAATAATTTAATTTTTATATACCCTCTTTCTTCAATAATTTAACACTGCACCAAAGGGATGCAATTGATGGGTATGCATCTTCAACAGTGCATCTGCTAGCAACATTGGCTACTATAGCACATCATGCTTACCATAGGCTTATACACTTCACAAACTAAATGTGGCAACTATGATTAGTGTGAACAGCCTGCTGACCACACTCCCATTCTTTCAACATTGAAAGCTTGATTCTGAAATTGCTGATGTATATTACAAGCATGTTACAGCAGCTAGCTACAAACAAACCTGAATTGATGGAAAATGGTTAGGGAGGACTTTGGAATGAGGTATTCCAATTACCTCCTAGGTACGTACCTATGATGGGATCCGCATCATTATTCTTGATGAAAACAACTTAGCAATGTAGTTTCTATTTCACTCATTGAAATCATGGTTCCTGTTTTACATGGAAGTGTTGTCGTCCAGGTTCATAAATTGAGCTTGGTTTCGGCACCAGGGAAATCTTCAGAGGTTGAGCTTCCTCCAAGATAGGTACGTAGTCAGAGCATTCACTTTACATAAGCACCACCTGGATATTAAATAAGCAATGAGCTCGATATGGTAGAGGACATGAGTTATTTCTCAAGGCATCTAATACCGTCGGAAATGCCTGAGAATTTTGACAGCACCCGCCTGAGGTAATTTAATGCTACACAAGAATCTACAAACACTATACAACCTTCAACACACAAGTAATGGTACATCCACGCCCCTGGGCGTACAGCAGCTGTTCTAAGCACAAGGACAGAAGAGGAAACCTTGACTACCAAAGTGAAGTATTTTGTGCATTGTGCGCATTACAAAACTTTGTTATTTGTTTTGTTGCTTTGTTTAAGCTTTGTTGATATCATAACGGAAACACGGCAACAGGGCTTCGTTCAAATTTAGCAACACAAGTTGAAGTAACTTATAACCGGGAGTAAAGTGTCAGTGAAGTAATAAATTTTCCCTACTTTTATCAGTCCTGCGGTAGAAATGTCTTGGCTACGCCGTTTTGACTATATTTTTTATATCCAGCAATAGGGTGGCGGTTGGTGGTGGTTCGCGTCGGCCAGTTGTTTAAATCTTGTGAGGTAGGCTGAGTTGGGTACTGTAGCTATGTTCACGGCGTCTATGAAGAGTATTTATTAGGTTGTCTTCGGTAGTCCAAATAGCTTTCAAGGACTATTTCACCTCCCCTCTGAACTAATATGGAACCCCATTCGCTGGAGCCTGCGTAACGCACGTGAACAAGGGCCCAGCTGGTAATTTTCGAACTGCGTGCATTCCTGCTTAAGGGGGTCTATTCTGTATACACTTACTGGTATAGGTACTCTTGCAGTTTCAGCAATACAAGTTTTACACACATTTTATCTCTATTAATCAAATAAAGGGGGTTTGGTTTGGTTCAATTCTTAGTTGGAATGCTAGGAAGTTATAAAGTTGTTAAAAAAGTGTATTTTTAAAAGTTATATTTCAAGACATAGCTCATTTATTTCTATAAACAATGCTTTGAATTTGGTATTCACTTTCATCAAAGTCACACTGTTAAAACAATGATTTCTTGTTAGGTGTGAGATGTCAAAACAAGTGAGGCAGGATGTCAAGATTGTCATAGAAATAACATTATTAAAAATGCATGTCCTGCAAACCCAGTTTTGAGGTAATGTTGCAGTGGTAATAACATTGGTGAAATAGGGTAGAAAATACCACTTTCTGAACAATGAATCCACATCCTTCTCCATTAAGTATTGGCATCCTGCTCCTTGATGCATGCTTATGAAGTTTGCATCTCATTTCTAACAGTATCTCACTATAAGTATTATGTTAATGCTCTTCATAAGGAATAGTGATACAAACATTTGACAATGCAATTTCTAGTAAAGGTGTTAGCTATTATATGATATGTCACACTATACCAGTTCATAGCACAGATAATTTTCTCCCTCTCCTGGATATAGCTCTTCCTAAGTTATGAATCTCAAGTCATATGATAAATGTACAGTCATAAGCAGAGTGGAAACCTACTTTCCAGGTTTGGAGTCAGAGTGCAAACAGATTTCTTCCAGAGTACATTTTCATGGACATTATTTTTTATGCATGGAATCTATTTGCCAGTAACCAATGGGACAACCATATGTACCATTGTTAACAATGTAATATGCATAAGTAATACACATAATAATTTTTGGTCATATCAAAGCATAGAAACAAATAAATGAACAATGGATGGCACAGTAAGACAGGGAGTTGTGATGATCAGCTCAGCTTTGTCTCTCATAACTCACAGGAGCAATGTGCTTTCCTTTCACTGCTGGTTTCAGTACAAGGCTAGCCAAATAAAAACAAACAAATAACTCACACATCACCCTCAGCTCATAGTGCACACCTACCTACATACACAGACAATTCCCTGCATGATATGGACCACAAAACCAACACCACTACCTCACATGTGACAGTCAGAATTGATGGCTGTGTGCAAAGCAAAGGATTAGTCAAGGTCTTGTGTTTGCAGTATGGCACTGTTAAACATGTGTTCAAAGTTGCTAATGTTTATGACATCATTTAAGGAATACCTTGCATCAATTGGTTAAAAGGCAGTTCTCAGAACAGAAAATGGTAATGAAGCAAATTTTGGGACTCTGGAAGATGTCTTTTAGAACTCAGTTTTTCCACTATAGGGTGGCTGGAAAGCAGGATTCTGGAGATGCATTGGCCAAATTTGTAGTGACCAGAGGCCACTGTTCAGTGTGCAGGCACAAGGTTTGGTGTGTTGTCAGCATTTCGTTGGTTGTGGTTTGGTGTGGTATGTGTTCTGATGTTGTCTGTGTGCTTGATGGTATGAAAAGTGGCTAGTTTATTTGTTAATCATAAGTAGAATAACATGTTTGGTGGATGTTCTTCTTCAATCTTGTATTATATTTGTAGTGGTATTTTTGTTTCTTCTGCATGTTTGTGTCAGAGTACATGTGGAACCAATTCTATCCAGTATGAACCTGGGGTGCAAAAATGTTTTAAGAGGTGAAATCTCTTAAGAAGTGCCTTAATTCTCACCTTGGTCATAAGTACCTACACCATTGGCTCAAATTTAAGTCTGAATGATATCAAAAGTATTTTAAATGGCACTAATTCCATGGCAAATTTTGACATCCTACTGTAACCCTTTTGACATCTCCCACCTAACAAAAAACATTATTTTATCCCTGCAGTGCTGTACATATCACTTCATGATTTCCATGTTGTTAGACCTAATTTGTGGACACTGATAGCAATGATAATGATGCAAACAAACATGCTATAAACTGGTATCATATAACAGCACATCATAGGCAATCCCTTTACCACTGAAACAGTGCTGCAGAGCATTGATGTTTCTAGAGCTGATGTGCTCAAAATTTTGAGTGAGGTGGATGGGTCCTACAGCATGGGCTCTGATGGGGTCCACCCTCAGTTAATTGTATCCTGCCATGAGGAGCTTGTAAAACCATTGTTCAGAATTTTGAGTTCATCCCTTTCTCCTGGAAGCCTTCCTGACAGTTGGAAAACTTCAGAAGTAATTACAATCTTTAGAAAGGGTTCAAGGCATGATCCACTAAAGTATCACCCAGTGAGTCTTACTTCTGTCCCACACACAATTCTGGAACATATGATTGTTCAGAAGCTCACAGAATATTTGGAGGTTCATCATATGCTGGACCAAGGACAATTTGGTTTCAAGTGTGGACATTCCATAGAGGATCAACTACTGCTAACATATGAGACTGTCTCTACCTGGCTAGATGATGGCTATATTGGATGCAATTCTTTTGATTTTTAAAAGGCATTTGATGTTGATCATTTGCTGCTACTAAGAACATTGAGAGCTTTAGGGATTTCTGAGACAATCCTCACCTGGATCAAAAATGTTATCTTTGGGAGGGAAATGCAAGTGCTTGCCTCTGGTTCTTCAACCAAACCAAGGGATCTTGTGAGTGGAGTACCTCAGGGCTCTGTGCTAGGTCATGCATTATTTTTGATTTATGTGAAATATGTACCTCATGATATACAGTCTCAATTCATGGTTTTTGCAGATGACCTAAAAATATACATGAAACTGAAGTATAAATCTGTCTCAGACCTGCTGGCTGGCATTACACAGGCCCAAAAAGATATAGATACTCTGGTTAGTACTGCCAAGTCATGGGGGCTAGCAGTGAATGCCACGAAATGTTCAGTTCTGAAAGCACACCATGGCTTATATGACTCTAAATCTTGGTCCTTAGGCAAATTATTACCTGGATGGATTTCATGTGAGCTTTGTTGAGGTGCATACTGACTTAGACATCACAGTAGATACAAACTTGTGTTTCCATCAACACATTGACAGAAAAGTACAGAAAGCTGGGAGTCAACCTGCTAAGTTGTACTTTATGCTACTCTCCTGAATTTATGAAAACACTATACATTACTCATCTCAGGCCTCTCTTGGAGTTTTCATCATGTGTTTGGAATGTCAGGTTGCATTGGTGATTTAAGATGACTAGAATCGGTACAGAGATGGTGGATAAGAAACAGAGTGGATGGATGGTCTGGATTATGGTGCCAGATTATGGAAACTATATATGTATTCAGTGAAAGGTAGACTAATTTGAGCAGACATGATCAAATGTTGGAATATTGTTAATGGGCATTCTGCCATTAAGATCACTGACATGTTTGTGCTGGCACTGTCAGTGAACACACATGGCCACTCCTTGAAATTGGCTCACAGGCGAGCATCAGTAGACTGCAGGAATATATTATGTGAGTTGTGGTACATATTTGTATTGTTTGCTGTTTATATGCATTGGATGTTTGATGCAAACATGGTGTCTAATGGTATGTCCATGCATGCATATCCAATAAAAAGGATTGCATTGTTATTTCCATAGTTGCAATTTTTACCAAATCTCATGTCCTGAAGCTCTTCATGCATACATTTCATCCATACATACATATATACATACATACATACATATATACATACATACATACATACATATTCACACACACACACACACACACACACATATATATATATATATATATATATATATATATATATATATATATATATATATATATACATACATACATACATACAAACAAGGTCTGTTGCTTAGACCACCTGTCTTTGTACGAGGGCAGCATATGTGATATATACTACAGGATGTTACTAGAAGGTGTACTTCACATACACACAAATATTGTGCTGTTCTCATAACTGGCCTAAATGATCTACCATGGTTGATGGACTCTACCCCACCCCCATAGCCAGCCATGCCAGGCATTCACCAATCCCTCCATCCATTAGGCTTGCAAAAATAGGATATAAGTGTAGCCAGGAAATCTACTCTGGCCGGGCTTCATAATCAGGATCACAATATCTTTGTACAATGTCTAGGGACAAGCAGGGGAGTAAGAGGTATGAACGCATAAGGCAGATGATGCTTGACCAGAGCATGCTGTTTTGACCCACTTGAACTGCTGACTTCATTTGGATTTAGCAAATGGCTTTTTGGAGTGGTATGCCGTAGCAACATAATCGATGGACGACACACCACGTGCAGTTTTTCGGTGCTTGAATTGAGTCTGAGACAACCCAGGCTTCACTGTGACAATGCATAGCCAATGATGTGTGAAACATCCCCAGGTTGTGTGTTTTGAGACCAATATTGGTGAAATATGTGATTCTGTTTTTGGCATTCAGTACCTTATCCATCTCCAGAAAATCACCCTCCCCTTTTCTCACTAAGGATGGTGCTCTTTGACAATGGACTGCCCTGTGATTCAAGTTCTTGAGCTTCACTAGAAGTGCAAGCTGATATTCTGATGTCACAGACTTGAAGACAAATATATCATCTATAATCGATTGCCCAAACATTTTCATCTCCACATCCAGGCATACAAAGCAGAAATCAAACCATAGTGGAGTCCAGCTAGCATTCATAACAGGTTAATCGTATAATTTGCTGGACATCCTCTTGATACAAGATGAACATTGAATCAGAGTATGCAGATTGAAGCAGCTAATCATCCCTCTGGATGTGCCATCCTATGCGCTTCAGCTGTCATATCAACTGCTTGATCCTGCTTGTTCCCAGCATCCTACACACTAGGCACTTACTTACACACTTACGCACTAGCGAGGCCTTATCGGCGGGCATTTCCATTTTATGTGAGTCATAGAACATTAACAGCATGCTTGCACCTTTGTAGCCAAGTAATATAGGATTCAACTTAATATGATTAATTATTAGTAAAATAATGCAGTTTTTGGTGAATCTCAATGTGACCTTGGCACGTTTTCCACTGTACGTTTTGTCATATTACCAACTTGACGTTGTTTATGTTCGTTTCAGATCATAGAGTGTGGTAATGTCTGACGCAAGTTCAAAGAAGTCAGACACTTCAGGTAATGCCTACATATCCTGTTCGTTGGGTTTGTTCTATGGCTTATCATTTCACTCACCTTGCACATCTGAAACAGCTGTTGATCACATATTCTACCTAATGGTGGTCATCTAATATTAGTAGTCATCTTACAGTAGTATTCATCTAATAGAAGACAACCTAATAGTGGTCAGATAATCAAACAAATTAATTCATAAATTCATTCATTCACAAATTCATTTTCACGGAACACCGACGCTTGGTGTGTGTATATAGTAAGTATTGATTGGAAGGCACTTGCTGCCCTTCACAGGCCACATATTTCCGAAAGGATCGCAGATGTGATGAGAAGATGGGAGCACAAGCAGAGCTTCCTGCGTGGCGTGAGGAGCTTGAACATATCCAGTATTCGGATGCGCCTATCTGATCGTTGCACATTTTATTTCCATCCGACTTACTACTCGCTCTGGTGCGTTTTGAACCTATCGGTATTTGATACTGTAAGTGTAGGTGGGGGTTGGTTGCAGAGGTGACCTTGCAGAGATGTGGAATGTGATTAACCATTTTGTGGGATGACTTGAATAATCATGCAAGGTATCTTGCATGATAGCGGTGGCCTCCTCGCATGACTCAGGAACCAATTGCGACCCTCTCATGCTCCTGGATGCCAGTCGGATTACAGCATGTCCATATTTTTACATGAGGTCTTATTGATCACACTTATTTCAAATCCAAGTTGGTGATGATTTGGGTTTCTTTACCTCTCCCTCTCCCTCCGTGGCCCGTTTAGGCGACACTCACTTTAGATTGTATTGTGGTGCACAGATGGCGTGTATTTCGAGGACCCACACTTGCCAAGTGGCTGGAACAGGAAATGCGTGCAGCGGTCCACCGGTCAATCGGCTGGAAAGTGGGACGTCTACATCTATAAGTGAGTACTCCTTAAATGAACCCTGCGCGATCGTAGTTGCGTCTGAATGGGATACTTCAGCGACGCTTCGTTGGCTGACGCGTTCCATGCTGTCAATATTACACAAAATCAAGTTATTTGTTTTATGTAGTGCTTTGGGTGGGCGTGAGGGAATGCATGCAGCAAGCATCCTAATGACTTCCGAGTGATGCAATTATACCCCACACGCCTCCCTATGTGCATCTGATGACAAAATTTTCGAACATGGTTATTATTTGATGATTTTAGTTGAAGAATGTAGTTTCATATAAACATATGGATGTAGGCTGTTCTCAGTCACAACATACTGAGGAACCTGAGCGTCATACATAGCTCGTTGCTCTTTCAACTAGGTCCGCTGTCAGCCTTTGGCACTTATGAATTCACTGAGTTGTGGCGTGAACGACGGTCCATGTATGTTGCACGTGGCTTTATTCACGATCTTACCTCTCGACAGTCCGATGGGGAAGAAGTTCCGCTCTCAGACCGAGGTGCGGGCGTACCTGAACCAGATCGGCAGCGATATTTCGCCCAGCCTGTTCTGTTTCAACGCTCACTCGCAAGCGGGCGCTCCGGGGGCCCGCCGCCGGACGGCCACACCTGTCCCGGAGAAGCCCAAGACCCAGCCCAAGACCCAGCCCAAGACCCAGCCCAAGACCCAGCCCAAGACCCAGTCTAAGACCCAGCCCAAGTCCGAACCCAAGATCCAGCCAAAGCCCAAGCTCCAGCCAAAGCCCAAAACCGAGCTCAAATCCAAGGAGAAGTGCATCCCTAAAGCCAAGCCGGCCGCCACCACGTTTGCCTCTAAGGCCGTGCGCCGTGCGAAGACCGCCAAGCCCGCCAAGCCTGGTGCGGCCAGCAATGCGAACCCCAAGCTGAAGGTTAAGATGTTCGACATGGCTAAGAAGCGCGCGGCGACAAGGGTAGCCGCGGCAGAACCGCCGGCCAAGTCACCGAGAGTGGCGCCGAAAGGTGCTCGAACGCCTGGGGAGCGTCGTACGCCAAAGCCAGTCCGAACGCCGGCGCCTCCACGCCTGCTCGCCTCGGCTCACAAGAGTGAGTGTGGCTGCACTCTGCAACTTGCCCAACACACAGAGTTCAAATTATTTCTAGATCACTAAGATGTCGCAACCTGCTATGCATACTTATAAACACGCCCTGTGCGAACCCCCACCGTGAGAAACAGACGATTTCAGTGAAATATGATATTCATTGATAATTGCATTACTTTCATGAAGTATCTAATGCATGCCTGCCTATGCGCGTCCATATATGCCTGTGATTTGAGCTATATGTCTGATCATGCATCCTTTCGGGCAGGGCTGGACTTTAATATTTCAGGTGTTGGAGTAAACTAAAATTGGTAATAAAAACGGAAAAGTCTGGGTAGCTCAGTTGGCTAGAGCGCTGACATGCGTTGGCCTCCACTGCTCTAGCGGGACGGGGTTCGATTCATTTGACGCGCTTCCCCCCCCCCCCCCGACTGGGATAGTCAGTTGGCAACTGACCCGATTAGGCTCGGGGACAGACTTGTGCTCAACTCGAGTTGAATCGAGAATCGACACTCATGAATCAATCGCTTTTGGATGAGTCACGAGTTGAATCGATTCTTTTCCCCAAAATATATGTTGAGTCATAAGTTGAATCACATCTTCTTTTTTTAATGAGTCGAATCATGAGCCAATCATTCAAATATGTGTGGGCAGTGCACACTCAATCATATGGCTCATGAGACTAGTACCACTTAGTGGGATCTGAATCGATTCAAATTTCTGTCAGTCTGTTTGAGTCACGAGTCGAATCGGATCTCAAGATCTGAGTCACATGTGAGCAACTATAAAAATTGAGTCGAGCACAAGTCTGCTGGGGGACGAGCTACCGGGACGGCCGTGCCGGTGCATCGACTCACGTTAAGCTCAGTACAAATTGTGCCGTCGAACCGGAGTTCTCGAATCGGGCGTTGGGGCCAGAGTTCATGCAACAAGCTCTGCTTAGCGATAGGATCCTGACCCATTATGCCACCCCGGAAATAATTTTGGGCATCTTTTACACAAACAAAAAACAGTGCATACTTTGGGAAAGTGTACCTACTTGCTCGAGAGCCTAACCCAAGTCAATATAACTCTGATAAGATTACTTTTAGTCTTACTGCTGACAAGCGAGGATGCTGAATTGCTGTATCAATCAAAATAAGTGCATTAGTGCATAAATGTTCGTCTGGTTCTCAGCGCCAAAGGACCGACCACGAAGTGATCGGTCCTTTGGCGCTGAAAACTAGACGAACGCTTTTTCGATATTTTGGTTGTCTGTTCGTGTTCACTCATGTGCTGGATGGTGTCCTGTGATGTTCTCGCATCTGTGTCCTGCATTCTGGAAGTGTGCGCTCGTATATCCGCCAGTGTCCTCGGTCACCTATGTGTCTATATCCCCCTGTAGCCATGATTACGCCTGCCTGTCAGATCATCACTGATGTTTTGTCCAGATGCCACGGTATGTGGCTGCAGGTAGGACTTGCGATTTCGTAGGGAATGTGGGCGACCGGTCCCCATGTGCCCCAATAAGTAAAAAAAAAAAAAAAACGGGATCGAGAGAACTAGAGGACGCAAGGAGGATCCTTTTTGGCGCACGAAATTCACCAAAAGGGGCAGACTGAAGAAAACCAAACGATGAATGTGTACCAGTCTTTGTTCATAAATGCCTTTGTTCCACTGCCATAGCATTTCGGGTTTTCCTCTCGCATTTCAGATGACCGTCTATCCCAATTTAGATGACGTGTTCAAGCTTAGAGATCCTTTAAAAGCTCTGGGATCCTCTCAAATCTCCGGAGGCCCCTCGTAGCCTGGTGGGCCTTTTCCATGCTCAGGCAACCCTTTCGCAGCTCATATGCTTCTCGGCCCAAGGCGACCCTTCCCGGCTCAACGTTCCCGTTCCCTGTTCAGTGAGTGTTTGGCCCTCTCATAGAGCCCTTTCTCTACTCAGTTATTTCCCTGGTAGATGGCCCTCTCACTTCAAGGAGTCCCCTCAAGGTTCAGATAGTCTCTCTGCTGATTGTCCATGTATGGTTCAGATGTAAGTACGAATGCCGCTACTTGGAATGAAGTGCTGCTTCTATGTATCTGGGGCCGCGGTAGCTCAGTTGGTAGAGCGTCGCACTCTTGATCTCAAGATCGTGGGTTCGAATCTCACGACTGACGGTGTTGCCGAGTCCACCCACGACCAATCGGCGTGGGAAGTTGGCGACGTTATATAACCTAGCGGTTGAATGCATCGTAAAAGAACCCAAGGTTCTTATATGCACTTACATAGAGGCAAATACACACATCACGCAGTTACATATAGCAAATTTGGAGGTGAGCGCAGCAATAAAATAACTAGTGTTCGTCTGGGATGTATGAGCATGCATAAACGGCCATTCATTTCCTCATAAGCGGCAGGCGGTTCCAGTAAAGGTAACTTCAATGGTAGGCATCTAATCTAGACGCGTGTTCTAGTGAGTTTTTAATCTATTCATCTTCCTTATTCAATCTAAAATAAAAGTTGTTCATCATGTGGGTATGGTTACAGGCATGACTGGGATTTTCGCCAGGGAGCTGTAGCTACTGTCGGAATAATTTTTAGCCCAGCCCTATTGATTATCATGCAAAATCTGACCGTCCACAGGCGAGGGACCCAAACCATGCTTGGGGCAACATTTTTATTTGCTAAAATCACCTGCTGATACCTCTGACTAGAATTCTTAGTAGACAAAAAGATTCATTAGAATATAATTTTTTTCCATTTTTAGGACTCACGACGAAAAGTTGTGGCCAAAATCGGGGGCGTTTCTTAATCAGGGGTCCTGCACTCAAATGAGGTCCTACAACCTGATAGTCCTTCGGTCTTAGTCCCCTATGCTTTTCAGAGCAACCGCTGGTCCTGACTGCAGCACTGCGACTGCGACACTGACCGAGGATGTAAAATGTGAAATAACCATGCAGTCGCACCGTCCTCACATTATGCCCCACCATCACGTCGCCACCGCTTGTGTGGCAATCGTTGTGGCTGTACTACTGTGGCCGCTGGTGTAGCGAAGTTGTAGCAGCACTGCTGTGACTGCTCGTGTAGCACATGGAAGCTGCACTGCTCTGACCGCTGGTGTGGCGACATTGTAACAGCACTGCTATGACTGCTGGTGTGGCGACACTAGCTGCACTGCTGTGACAGCTAGTGTGGCGACTCTGTAGCTGCACTGCTGTGACTGCTGGTGTGGCGACATTGTAGCTGCACTGCTGTGACAGCTGGTGTGGCGACATTGTAGCTGCACTGCTGTGACAGCTGGTGTGGCGACATTGTAGCTGCACTGCTGTGACAGCTGATGTGGCGACATTGTAGCTGCACTGCTGTGACCGCACCAGTGACTGCCACACTGACTGCGGCAGACACCGCGCAGGCCGGTCGACAGCAGTGGGCGCCGCCGGAGTCGCCGTACGACATCGTACAGGAAAGGTACTACGCCGACCCGTGGAAGCTGCTGGTCTCCACCATCGTCCTGAGCAAGTCGTCAGGTGAGCATTGCGCTCGGCGCAACTGC
The DNA here is from genome assembly GCA_034440575.1 of Imbricaverruca yamaguchii. NCBI lineage: Eukaryota > Metazoa > Arthropoda > Thecostraca > Neoverrucidae > Imbricaverruca > Imbricaverruca yamaguchii. Next base: position 617,000 of record JAOTOL010001580.1, read on the forward strand.
TCCTCTGCTCAGGGGTTGTAATGGCGTTCGCGGGAAGCTGTGATTCTGTCTGTGAGCCCGTTGGTGTGGTGGACATTTCGACGTCCGTAGCTCGTACTATGGATTGCAGTTGTGTCACCATGTGGTGAAAATTGGAGCGTGGAAGACGACATGTACGTGCATCTAAAATGTAGTGGCGGGGATGCCTGAGTGGTTCAGGTGTGGAACTCTGTATGCCACGATCCTGGATTCAACACTCGCACCACTCGGGACGTTTTCCAATCTCACGGCCCACCGGTGAAACAGTGTGGACGATGTCATAAGCCGTAAATGGCAAAAAGTATGTCCTAAGCCAACCAGTAAAAAAAAAACCACATTCAAAATGCAGTTGTATGTAATGGTTTTGCATATGCGTATATCCAAACTACAGTTGTATGCCTTGGCAGAGTGTACGTACAGTTGATGGCGGGTGTCTTGTCGATGCGGCGGTGCGCCCTGTCGCCTGGCCGGGTGTTCAGTTGCCAGTCATCGACAATAGTTTTACCCAAAGGGACATTGAGGGTCGCGGTAGCTCAGTCGCTATGGTATTTAGTTCTTGGTCGTAAGTTCCTGGGTTTGAATTCCACAATTGGCAAGATTACCAAGTTCACCTGCGACCAATCGACGTTGGATATTGGCGTCGTTATGTTTCTTACAGTCACATGCATCGTACAGAAACACAAGGTTCTTATTCTTGTTGAAGTTGCCGAAAGGCTAGCCTCAGATTGAGTCTTCAACAACAGTGTCGTTCACAATGCAGCCTTGGCCTCTAGAGCAGTGCGCCTCTGACGTGCGGGGTGGTCTCTGACCGGCTGAACTTGACCTCCAGAAGAATGTGTCTCCGACGTGAGGGGCGACCCGCCTCCGGTGCTGGAGAGCCGCATGGCACGACCCGTGCTGGAGAAGTTCTTCGAGCGGTGGCCGTCGGCGGCAGAGGCAGAAAAAGCCGACCCCGCCGCCATCAGTGAACTGATGGCGCCGCTCCAGCTAAGCGAAGATATTGCCAAATTCATCATGCAATTCTCAGGTCAGTTGATACCGAGTGCCCTCACATCCCCATTCCGACTACTTGATTGGTATAGCCTAAGAGCTTTTTAGTGTGTTTGCAAGGTATTTTACGGCTAATCGAGACTTCTGGGTATATGTAACGTGGTGCATGTTCTAGACAGCTGATGACATGTAGGTAATACATCGTGATCATGTGATGGTGCGTTCACTCTTGCATTTAGTTAGTCGGTTGTATGCTTTCGTTGGAATAATGCGACGCCACTGTCTGCAGAAGAGTACGCCGCCAAGAAGTGGAAATCGCCGGCCGACCTACCGGGCATCGGTCGTCTCGGCCAGGACTCGCACCGGCTCTTCTGCCTGGGTCAGTGGAAGCAGGTGCAGCCCAAGGACCACATGCTCTGCCTCTATCACAACTGGATTTGGACCAACTACAAGGCGCTTCAGCTGGAGTGACGGGGTGACGGAGTGCGGACCGCGCCGTTTTGAGAGACACCAATGGCCGGTTACCCTGATGGAAAAACGCTGGCGCCGGTGTCACCCGGCGTCGTATTGGGCATGGGTGTGATGTGTAGGGATGCTGTCGCAGTCCTGCTGCGCTCCGCGAATTGTCTGCTGTTCATCATCACCTCCACTGTTTTGTGTCAGAGCGGGAACATCGTCGTGAAGCCACGGACCTTGTCATCGCGTCTGTCGATCCCCTGCAGTGCGGATTTGGGAACCGTGCCGAACCGTACCAGGCAATACAATCACGTGACCTCGCGACGTGTCGGGGAATGGGTGCTGCGTGACTGGTGTAGTCGATGCGCCCGTGCGCCCAAATAACCAGCCGACGGATGTGACAGACCGAGTGGAAGGGAGATCCCGTGGCGGCCACGGGTGGGGAGGAGTTTCGTCGGTGGCGAACGTCAGGAATGTCCGTTGCGTCTCCCCCGACGCCAGCTGCAGTCGCAAAATTATGCTATGCTGTGCGACCCGAAAACTCCACGGATGCCGGCGAAAGTGTGTGAACGTTACGGAGAGAAAATGTGAACGGCCCGCTGGGCGGTGCTATGGGTGTTCGCGCGTCGCATAAGTCGACACGACGACTGGATTTGGGTCCACGGAACACCAGCACCTTGCCGCTGCGAATGGGAAGCCATGACAATCTGCCGCCTCGTCGAAGATTAGATTGGGTCGGACTGCCATGACAATGTATCCAAGGTAAGTCGTGATCCCTCGTCATCGTAGGAATGCCATCCGGTGGTGTGACCATCGGGGAACTGCATCCGGCAGCTGGCCTCCGCATGGCATACTGATGCGTTTTTAGGTCATTTGAGAACAAAATTGATCCGATGCCCTCTGATCGCCCTGGGATGACATTTCTGGCGGCATTTCTGACATTTTTGTTGTTGAAATTGCCGAATTTGTCCGTCATGCCGCGGTTAAACGTGTTTAGAATATTTATATTTCATGTGTGGACATGTCAGTGGCGTACCTAGGGCTTGTGTTTGGAGGGGTCGAACTACCTATCGACCGAGGAAAAAGTCCCCTTATTTGGGACGCTATTTTTTCAAAGGGTCATGTTTTCTCTTCGTTAAAAATAATAATAAAACGGACCAACAAAGTTGTGCTGTGAAGGGGTCCAATCTCCCACCATCTTCTCTGGGTCACCGGATTTCAACCATATCTCTCCAACCTGTTCGAAGGCTTTTCCTTTGCCGTTCTGTGATGTCACCTTATGCTGTTGAAATTACACCTGTACAAGTCTATAAAGTTTTTTTTTTCTCAATTATAGCCATTCCATTTATCCACTGGTCGCCACTACGCCAATGTATGTGAACGTTTATACCCGCTTTGCGCATTCGAAGCATGCACCTCGTGCGATTCTACGGTTTCTGCTTGTCTTCCACGTTTTGCTAATTACTGCCGCATGATAGTCTTGCGCCGTATTTGACGTGATGGAATGCTTCGTATCCACATTATCGCTCGGAAAATTTGATAAATTCAATTGAATGATTAGTTCTCTTCTTCCCCCATTTTTCCGGTGGCTGTGAGTTCCCGATGCCCGCTGAGCTTTGATTCACCTCATATTTTTGGTTAAATTTGCTCCGATTTTGACTACCGAACCGAGGCACCGGCTCGGTATTCTTTTTTTGGGCCCGTTGAAATTTCTTAGTCTACATACATAGTTGTCTTTTCTTAGTTTAAATGTTTGCAGTGGGGCTTTGGGCAAAAGACCACTTTTGTTATGTGCTGGTACATTTTTTAGACCTGCCTTTTTAGAGCTTGTTGCTTTCTGTGTGATTATTGTTATGCACCGGCCCCGGTACGATTCTTCGGGCTCCAGATGAAATGTTTTTCGCTTCCCCACACGTATTGGGGGGGGGGGGTTGACGAAGTTTTTTTGGGTCTGTTGCGATTTTTTAGGTCGCCGAGTGACATGCCGGTAAATATTTTGTTTGCGAGGGGATGGTGCAACGTCTTGGTGCCGACAGTTCAATTTTCAAGAGTTCGATGCCATTATGGGTCCTAGTGCGATATTTTGGGCCCTGGTGATTTTTTGGAATCCCTAACACGAGTTTTAGCGGCCTTGAAACGTTTTTAGGGGCTTGTTTTGCGATTGTTGTGACCACAGCGTGATTTTCCATGTCCGGATTAGCTTTTCATTGCCCCGGCTTCAGTTTTTGTTGTGGGTCCCGATGAGACTTCGGGCCCCTGTGCGGCGTACCGAGCCCTGAGTGTGATTTTCCAGAGGCCTGGGCTCGACTTTCTGGGATTCCAAGGCTCGGCGTGATCCCCCATCGTGATTTGGAAGGGCCCCGGCACGATTTTTTTTTGCCCAAGCGGGATTTTCACAGACCCCGTTGCGAACTTTTGAACCCCACGACGTGGCCCCGGCGCAACCTTTTGGGAGCTCCGTCGCGACTTTCCGGGGCCCCGGCGAGACTTCTTAGACCCCAATTAGATTTCCAGAGACTTCGGCCTAATATTTTTGGGTCTACAGCGTGACTTTCGGGGTCCCGGCACGACCAGCGCCATCAGCGTAATTATCGGGGACTCTGATCTGGCTTGTTGGAATCTTAGCGCGATTTTCGGTGTCACTGGCCAGGCCTTGGGGCCCCAAAGGCCTGGAGTGTGATTTCTAGGCACTCCGGCGCCATTTTTGTGGGGAGCGGTATTCTCAGGGCCTCGGTCCCTCTTTTTGGAGCTATCAGCGTTATTTGCAGTGGCCCGTAACGATTTGTGCGGCGTCAATGTAATTTAGCAGTGCCCCCAGTCAAATTTTTTGGGAGTTCCCTGGGATATTTCAGAGGCCTCTGGCAGACTTTTTCGAGACCCCTACGCGATTTCCAGGGACCCAACGAGATTTTGAAGGTCCAGCAGGATTTTTTTTCGGGGTGTACCTCATTTTGTCCGAACCCCGACGCGGTTATTAGGGTCCCACAATCCCTCAGGTGGACAATTATCCGTTTTCCGCCATTCGTACGCCACTGATACATATACTGGCTACGTGCCATAATGTTGTCCAAGTCAAGGTTCGTAGCGACATGCATCCTTCATATCATTATTAACATGATTTGTATTACAAGGACTTGTATCCCTCCTTCGTGTTCAGGGATTGAATACTAGTGTTGGTGGACCATTAAGATCTTAGTAAAATATTGATCTTTCATGACCTCAATATTTTGATCGGTGGTGACTCAGGTCTGGTCCAGGAGCAAACGAATCGTCGGCAAATTCAGTTCTGACCCTCTGCCAGCACCACGGGTTAGCGGTCGTGACGTCACTCACCCGGTCGACGTGGCCAATGAGATGGCCCGCACAATATCCAGTCGATGTCGGTGCAACAGTGAAAATGATGTATTCGCACGCCGCAAAGCAGACTGTGAGAGAAAACCATTGAAATTTTCCACCCGTGAGAGGTTATGCGATAACGAGCCATTCACCATGGATGAGTTGCTTTCTGCTATTAGAACCCTTCGAAGCGTTTCTGAAGGTCCCGACTAAATACATAACGACATGCTTAAACACATTCCATCACGGCATTCTCATGAAGGCATTCAGGTATGGAGTCTGTGACTCCATGGGCCTTTTCCTCCAGAGCTTCTTGTCCAGACGAGTTTTCCGCGTACGTATTGGAAACCACCTGTAGGAGAGATATCCACAGACGAAAGGAGTACCTCAGGGCAGTGTGCTAAGCGTTGCACTCTTTGCCATCATGATTAATGATATATGCGCATCCCTTGCTCGACAGATTGGCAGGTCACTTTTCGTGGATGATGTTGCAATTTGGTGCTGCACATCCAGTGCGCCATCGATGGCCCGGCAGTTGCAGCTAGCAGTATCCTACTTGGAAAGCTGGAGCTCAGAGAACGAGCTTCGGTTCTCTGTTGCAAAAACCGTTAGGATGCATTTTTGTCGGCATCGTCGAAGCTTTCCAGACCCATCTATCCAGCTGTATGGGAAACCCATTCCCTTTCAGCGCGCTGCCCGGGTTTTAGGAGTAATTTTTGACACCCGTGTTACTTACAAGGAACATTTCGAAGCACTTCGGGAGAAATGTTTCACACTGGTAAACTTACTGAAGATGGTTACACGGACGTCCTATGGAGGAGACAGAAAAACCATGCTGTTGTTGTATCGCTCCCTCATCCGAGCAAAACTGGACTATGCATGTTTTGTACATGACAGTGCGTGTACAACCAGCAAACGCACAATGGACACTGTACACCACTTGTCCGTCCGCATTGTGACCGGCACTTTTCGCACTTCGCCTTCTGTAAGCCTTCTGGCTGAAGTTCATGAACCGCCACTCTCGCTCAGACGTGAAATGCTCGGGATGCGCTACGCTTGCAAGCTGCGTCAATTCCCCGACCATCCGACATACGCACACGTTTTCTCTCGTCGCCTAATTGTATCATTCTGTCGAGGACGCACTATGCATTCCATCCCCTTTTGCGGTAAGATTTGTAGGATCTTTGAGGACAGTGGGATTCGACTGAAGGGAATCATGCAGTCCAATTTTACACAGACGCCACCATGACAAGTGACCACTCCGAAAATAGACATGTCGCCTTCTTCGGTGAGGAAGGAGGATGCTACGCCACAAGGCCGTGCCCTGGGACACATAACCTCATTCGAGGGATATGTCCCGATATATACAGACGGATCTAAGGCTGATGCAGGTGTGGGCAGTGCATTTGTTTCTAGATCTCTGTCAAGATCTTTTTCCCCGCCTCCACATGCGACGGTCTGCACATCGGAGCTGGTTGCCATCACGAAGGCCCTCAGTTTTATCGAAGTAGGGCGGGAGACCTCGTATGTCATTTTTACTGATTCCGTCAGTAGTCTTTGGGTGCTAAGACAGTTTAACCCATCTGACCCCATTGTGCAAGATGTTTTACGGCATCTTAGACTGCTGGCTCAAGATGGAAAGGCTACTGTCCTCTGTTGGATCCAGAGCCATGTCGGCATCGTGGTGAACGAGGCAGCCGATGCCGCTGCGAAGAGAGCAGCTCAAGCCTCCTATATGCGATCTATGCCGCTCCCCGCGAAGGAATATGACCGTTCGATCGCAACCTTTGTTTTTAAGAAATGACAGCCTAACTGGGACATACTGCAGGAAAATAAACTGTGAGCTATCAAGCCATGTTCTGGGCAATGGCCCTCGTCTTACCGTAGGACGAGGCGGAACGAGGTCGTGCTCTACCGCCTCAGGCTAGGGCATACCCACCCAACGCACCACCATCTGCTCTGTGGGGGGGGGGGGAGAGGGGACAGGCCAAGCTGCCCTCGATGTTACGCACCACTGTCGGTACGACACGTTCTGATATTCTGTGCCCTGCTCGCCGATTCTCGAAGACGCCTTCTTGGAGTCACGTAGCCGCCGTCGCTCCGCGAACTCCTGGGTGACCAATCACGCGTTGTAACTTCAGGACAGCTGTTTCGCTTTCTCAAGGATGTCAAATTTAAAGCGATTTACACACCTCACTGACGTGTAGCACAAAACGTTCGGAACCGTGACATGTCAATCTAACTGATCCTCGCTCGCTCCTATTGTTTCACTGTTTCACTGATGTTACCTCCATTTCACTGTTTCACTGATGATGTTTGCTTGTGCTTGCTCTTGCTGTTTCGCTGTTTCGCTGATGTTGCTTCCATTTCGCCGTTTCGCTGATGTTGCTTGCCTTTTGCGGTTTCGCTGACGATGTTGTGGGCTGAATTGCGCGTTGTGGCTTCGAGACAGCTGTTTCGCTTTCTCTCGGATTCCAGGTTTGGAGCGATTTGCACACCTCGTGGACATGTGGCACTGAAGCGATTTGCCTGTTTTTTAAGTATCGCGTACTGCTGTTCGCATGAATCCTCTTAAGTTGTCCATCTAAAATTGTTATGGGCGCTGTATGACCAACGCAGTCGATGCGCCCGTAAGCCCAAATAACCAACCAACCGACAACCGAGAAAAGAAAACCTATCACAGAAAATATATGGACATTGACACACATCGATTGAAGACCTTCATTTATACCGTGAGTAAAATTCAAGTGCAGATCTCTGCATGCAATTGCTTCTTTCTGTTATCCGCTACCTTGAGGCAGTTCAATAGGGAGGGTGCTCATGATAAGGGTGCACAGCTAGCCGTGTTAGCCAACATATTTTGTACTGCAAAGAAACATATTAGGTTTAGATAGTGGACTGACTCACCACTTTGTACTGCAAAATTGAAAATTGCGCGCAAGAAAACAACAGAATAACTGGAGTTCCCTCCACAGTGGAGGTAAAAATTGCATCATAAAATGGTGAGATTAGCGGATGATGATGCATTTTAAACCAGGTGGTCTTTTTTGAGGGTGTATTGTTGCGGCTTTTGAACGCCGTCATATTTTCTCATTCTCCACCCATGTGACAGTGCTCCTTCCCAGACATGCTACATTTCCTATTGCTTGAACCAAGATTCGAGATTTCTCACTAATCCGCGGGTGGATATCCTAAAATGTAGGACATCATTCCACATTGAATAAATAAAATGATCAGTTATCGTTAGCGGGGTGCGAAAACCTGGCTCCGGACTTGTCAATTTTTCAAGAGAAGCCATACGTGAATGCGCACAGTTTTAACTAGCCGGAGTTCATAACCGCGAGAAAGCAATGCTGTAATCAGGAATGGATCCAGTAATTGCCATGGGGGCACTTGTCTGGAGGGGCGCCATTTCTTTGGAGAGGCGCCACTGCGAAAGCACCTGGAAGGGCGCCTCTGGCTGCAAAATTCGAGGGAGCGGGTTGCACTCCGGCCTTCCTGAAAAACTCGGCCTTTACTTCCAAGGGGATGCCTTTTATCTCATAGGGGCGCCTCCGGCTGAAAAATTAGAGCGGGTACCCCTGAACCTTTTCAGAGGGACGCCTTTTCCTGGCCTGGGGGACCCCACCTTCCACGTGGGGGGTGCATGCCTCGGTGCCCCTTTATCCACCTTTATTCATAAAATCATCGTCCAATATTTTGTTTTTCCTGCTACAAAAGCGTTTAACATATTTATAGCGTTGCTCTATGGTGATCGTGAAATCGTTTTTAGTACATACGCCATACAACTAGATGTTCACAGGCAGCGATAAGCAGTGAAACTTGCTCATTTGACGGAACCTTTAGTTAACCTAATATCATTTTTAGCCATCGTAAATCTGAAAAATTGAAATACCTTCAACATTGAAATGATGGGGCATTAAATGACGTTAAAAAGTGGCTGAATTCCAGGACTTACTTTGTGTGGTGGCAGGACCCTCTATCCTGTTCAAACTTACCGCGTCCCTGATTTGTGACTTGTCCCCCCCCCCTACAGTTTCGAATCCGTATTTACACCCATGTCTACGCCTATGCCTCTGCCCCAACAAATAATTTTCAATTGCATAAATTAACGCCCCTGACGCATACCTATATATACATCCAAACAGTCCCTTGTGTATATCAATGTACGTAAGGGCAAATGTACGTATAGCAGATGTACGAGAGGAAATGTACATAAGCAAATGTACAAATGTAAGTAAGCGCAGATGTGCGTATGGCAATTGTACGCAAGCGCAGATGTACGTATGGCTAATTACATGAGCGCAAATGTACGTATGGCAAATGTACGTATGCGCAAATGTACGTAAGGGCAAATATACGTATGCGCAAAAGTGCGTATATGCAAAAGTACGTACACGCGAATGTACGTAAGCGCAAAAGTACATAAACGCTAAGGTACGTATGTGTAAATGTATGCCTGTGCAAAGGTACGCATACACAAATGTACGTAAGTGAAAATGTACGTATGGGCAAAAGTATGTAAGCTCAAATGTACCCAAGCTCCAAAGTACGTAAACGCAAATGTACGTAAGCGCAAAAGTACGTAAGCGCAAATGTACGTAAGCTGAAATGTAGGTAAGCGCCAAAGTGCGTAAATGCAAATATACATATGCGCAAAAGTACATATGCGTAAATGTACGTGTACACACAAGTACGTAAGTGCAAATGTACGTAAGGTAAAAAGTACGTAAGCGCAAATGAACGTAAGCGCGACAGTACCTAAACGTAAACGAATGCAAGAGCCAATGTACGTATGAGCCAATGTACGTACATTTAGGCGTACGTGCCTTTGCGCTCAAGCACATTTGGTCAAGTTGCTATGCCATACGTACTTTCGCTCTTACATACATTTGCGCATACGTACAATTACCATACGTGCATTTGCGCACACGTACATTTGGTCTTACGTACATTTGCGCTTACGTACATTTGCGCTTACGTACCTTTGCGCTTACATACATTTGCGCATATGTACTTTTGCGCATACGTACTTTTGCGCTTCGTACATTTGCGCTTACGTACATTTGCGCATACGTACTTGTGCGCATAAGCACATTTGGCAGTATGCAGGCGAGCGGCTCTGCAAATAACGAGAGATCTGGGTCGATATACACTGGAGTCACCTGTGCAAATCGACGTCGGCGTAGATTTACGCAGAGCAACAGCTGAGCGTATATCCACGCGCGCGTCGATTTACACGCGTCCAACTGTAAAACCGACTAGTGAGTGTTCAAGAGCTGGATTTTCAGGTTTTTACCGTTGTACTCTTTAGTATGGTAACCGGACAAATGTGCGTCAAACAAATGTGCGTATCATAGATGTATGTACGCAAATGTACGTAAGCAAAAGTCCGTAAGCGCAGATGTACGTACGGCAATTGTACGTAAGAGCGGATGCACATATGGAAAATGTAATATGTGCATATGGGCAAAAGTACGTAAACGCAAATATACGTGCGCGCGGATGAACGGAAGTGCAGAAGTACATGTGCGCAAATGCAAGGCGATATATACGCCACATGCCAAATTTATTTAAACACAAATTTAGATGTGACAAATGCACATAAGACCAAATGTATGTATAACATATGCACTTGACCAAGTGTGTTTAAACTCAAAGGCATGTATGCCTGAATGTATGTGGCTCATACATATATCTGCTCTTGCATTCTTTAATGCTTACATACTGTTTTATGAGTAGGTGTATTTGCACTTACATACTGTGGTGCTTACATACACTTGCATATACATACATTTCTGCATAGGTATGTTTATGCATGGGTACATTTATGCATATGTACATTTGCAAATATGTACAAACCAGAGACAACGATAACATAGCATATAGTCTAACCTAACCTAATGTAGACTAAGATAATATCAAATAATATGTAAAATATATTATATAATATAATCTAAACTAACTCAACTTCACCCAACCTAACCTAACAGGGAGACCAGAATTGTTGGAAACATTTTTTGGCCATGACACCATGAAATATATTATTATTACAATAAGGAGTTGCAAGGAATTTTGGGCCCTTATGGACAGTTGCTGCATGGTACTGCATGTTACAAGTATTCGTTATCAGAGATAGTGTTGAATTAAGGCAGAAACATCAGGTTTTTCCATGTCAGAGTATGAAATCTAGTGCATGAAGTGTTGAATGTCTTCTTTATCACATCTGTGACATACCAGATACAGATAATTATACAAGATTTGCTATATTCGCAGAGTGAAGATTATGATTGTGCATTTGTTTCCCACTGCAAAGTAATCATTTTCTGATAAAATTAGTGGTTTGCATCATCCTTTTAGATTAAAATACCCGGTATTAAAAATCCCCAGATCACATTTTACATAGGTCTAGTTAAATGCCTGACCCTATGGGTCTGTTCTGGCAACCTCATCCAGAATAGGTTGAGATATGGCCAGAAAAGGTCTTCCAGGTCAAGGAATAGGAACAGCAAGTAGAGTTTTGTCCTTCAATCAACTGTTGGCAGTGGTATGGTTGTGTTATTTGGCACATGTGTGGAAATCAGTGGCATTCTTGAATTATTGCTCCAATCTTGCATGTAACAGTCCTGGTATTTTTTAATTGATTGACATACTTACTTGCCATTGTGAAAGCCTGATAAATCCCATTGTGCAGCAGCTATTGGAGGATGAATATGATGCTAAGGTATGTTCTCTTATTCAGACCAGGAAGCTGATGCACAGCAATGAGTGTATTCTGCATGGTTGAGGTAATCACAATGTGAAATAACATTGACTAGGCTGCATGATCATGTCCGATTTTCTGGTGCAGACTGTTTGTGTTTACCTTTCATTCATTTTTAATCTTCATTTTTCTTGGACCCAGTTATTTGCTGTGCAATGTACTTGACATTGCTGTGCAATGTGCAATGTCATCACTTGTTCTTTATTTGTTATTGGTATATTAATTGGAAACTGAACAACCTTATGCCAACTTTAGAAGTCCAATCTGGTCAGGTTTCCAATCTGGTATCAAATGGTGTTTTTGGGGTAAACATGGGTGCTGGAACAACATTTTTTTTTAGGAGGGAAAGGTGGTTAAAGGTCATTATGAAAGGTTTGACACATGTAGAAGCACAGCAAGGAATTTTTATAAAGGATGATAACACAGGGTAAATTACAATGGTCTTGGTTCAGAATAACACATAGTCCTAAGGTTCACAATACTGGTACATATATATATATTTAAGGTGTAACCAAAAACTAAGGGGACACAGCTGCACAATTTAGGATATGAGGCAAGCAACCAATCATAGACATTGTGCTACAGTTATAATGAAATTCCATTTGGTGTGCAATGCCATAAAGAGTGCAGTATGATGCTGAAATGTGTGAGCACCTATGTCATTTGCAATATTTTATATTCCTCCTGTGGACTCCACCAAAACACAATAGGATTCCTCCAACTGCATTTTGTTTTTCTAGTGTCAAGGAGTAATTATATAATGAACCATGGCATAGTTTTTGAAGTTGTCAAAGTATCTAATTGTGTCATGAGCTGTTGGTGTTTCATGGTCCATAATAGTCAACATGACAGTTTTGAGGTTACATGCTCAGCACTGGCTGAGTGTCAGCCAAAACAATCACATTTGATAGAGGTCCTTGCAACTAAATCAGTAGTAAGTTGGACTCTTGATAGTATGAGTGTGGGTTCGAATCCCACAACCAGTGGGATTACCGAATCTATCCACGAGCAATCAATGTGAAAAGCTCGTGTGATGCTATATGACCGAGCAGTTCAATGAATCACAAAAGAACCCAAGTTTTTCCACAATGATGCACATCTGATGATCCAAGCTTTCAGACTCCCTTAGTATCCCCAACTGTACTTTTGGCATGCCAATTTTATAGCTCTTGATTAAGACGAATTTTACAAAAACCCACAATGTTTAGGACATTGCTACCCTTGCAAGGCATTGGATGAAGATGAGCTGCGGACTCTAGCTAATAGTTCATATTCGTATTATATATGTTACTTAGCATAATCTTAACCCATTAATGCATGGTGTCCTCATATGAGGACAGCAACATTTCAAGCATATTTCGGAAATCTGGTCCATCGCAAGCTGCCAAAATGCTTTGAAAAATGATCACAAGGCATCTGGGGACTTTGTGGTGACTTCAGATTCCGAAACTGCTCCCACAGGAATACTTGGTTGTTTTTTTATGACACATTGACCGTTGAGCCATGTAGCGTCGCCAATCTCTCACGCCGATTGGCCACGGGCGAAGCGTAGCGACAGGTGAGACTCGAACCCACAACTACAAGAATACTTGGCTGGCCCTTTTTTTTAAAGCGTTTTTCGGCATCCTTAATTTAAACTGTAAGCCACTCCAGACAGGTCTCTTAGTCAAGTATTTAGATAACCTCGGAGGGTGCATTGATAAAAGATTGTTTGGATATTCAAACGCTGGTATTTATTTCCCATAATCAGCGAACACTAACCGTCTAGCGCCCGCTAGAAGTAGGTGTCATCAAACGAGGACACCGGGCTGAAGGGGGTGGGATCCGGCCGGGACTGCGTGGCAGGGGATTATGGACGCCGGGCCGGGCCCATGTGCTGTCCGGTCCACATAATTTGCCATGTGCGTGTTGTGAGCTGCGCGTGGTGGGTGTATCTGTCTGCGTCGATTCCAAACTGTGATCTGAATCGGTTTCGTTGCCACTTTCCCCGTGCATCACTATGCGACGGGAAAATGTCCCAATGGTAGAGGTAGCCCTACAAGTGAATGAAACTGGCAGCTTCGCGGACAGTGATGCTGAAACTGTGGACATTGTGGCATTGCCACCACCGGTTGTGGACAAACTAACAGACAAGGATGAAGGGGAAGATGACACCGTCATTGGCAGGGACGCAGCGTTGTAGGATGTGCCCGGATACATGGAAGTACATGTTCATTAGGAGGAAGGCAAAGCAAATAACGAACAACCGGCATGCCAAGCCAAGCTGCCCAGTGCTACATCAAGCGATCCCCATTGGCTCAACAAGCTACCTAAATACAGTGGGCTTCCAGCAACAACAAACGGAGCCAACGGCGCCTACAAGCGCTGAAGAAAACTGCAAGACACGTTCCCAGTCCAGCTGTCGAGAAGATGTTCACCGAGTACATGCACGTGTACGTCATCACCGAAGCGCTGCGGTAGGCGCAAAAAATCAGATGTTTGGCTAACGACTGGTGAGCTCACGACCTTCATCAGCATTCTCCGACACTCTGGATACCATCAACTCCCCAGTGAACACCACTACTGGTCAACCGCTGAAGGTCTGGGATTATGAATAATGAAATGCTCCATGACACGACAACGATATCTGAAGCTGAAGACGCACGTACACTTCCAGAACAATGAGAACGCACCAGACGGTAGGACAGATCCCAGCGGGCTCACGGGTGCATGGATCAATCACGCACGATACTCAACTACAAGTTTATGGTTGGCGTCGACGAGCATGACTGGCTATTCGACAAGTACAGTACCGATATCTATGGGAAGGAGTGATATTGCTGTCTGTCTACGCGGATGCTGGACATGGGGGTGGTGAACGTTTGGATTGTACAGCGCAATTTAGCATACAGCTGCTGGAATTCTGGAGGCAAATCGCAGTCGCCTATCAGAGACTGCCTGACTTCGGATCTGTTCGCGCTATCATCGTCCAGGGCTGTCCCGGACATGCGGTACGACCCGATGGACCCCTTCATGAACATGGCCGACAAGCAGCAGCACTGCCAATGATCTGTATGCACCAGTAATCCTCACCCGTACTGCCAAGCTATCATCGAAAGTGTCTCATGACGACCGACGTTTTTTTCTCTTGTGCATGTATCAATGCACGCATGTTAATAAAATGCATGCAATGATGGATGCATGAATACATGCAGTCATGCAATGGTGCATACTCTCATGTTTGCAAGAAGTGTGAGTGTTCCATAAGTGTTCGCATCATTGCTGCCATTGGACTTAGTTATAATCAATGTACAAATTGTTGTAAAACACAATACTGCCTGTTACGATTTACTTGCCAAAACATCCCACTTCCGCCCAGTGTCCTCAAATGGTGTCGGGCTGAAAAATACACTGAGGGTAGAAGGGGACACTCAAGAAACTTTCAGAATACCTTCACAGTGGTGATGTTAAGTATGTCAATAACTTTGAGCATTCTAATTTAACTATTTGTTATGCCAGGCATTAATGGGCTAAGACCTGGGAAATACTAAAACAGAATGTTTTGAACGAACTGTACCATTTATGGACAAAAGGAAACACATTGTTGGATATATTTAACTCAGCTATTTTCTGACAATTGGCTGATACCACCAAAAATTGTGTGTTTTACAGACATTTTCAAGGCTGAGCTAGGACCAATAGCTGCACCCAAGACGAGGAGTAAGCAGCAACAATGGAGGTAGGTGCAAAGAACTTATCATAGTGAACCAAAAATTGTCATTGCATATTGTGTGTTTTGGATATCCAACCACTTTTTCCCTTCACAAACTACTGAAATTGCTTAGGTTCAAGCAAAGGTAACTCAAGGTGATGCAGGGTGAACCTAGCTGAATTTGGCTTGTCATGTCAGTGCAAAGTACCAAACACAGGTTCACTCTGACATTTCAATTGTTTTGAAAATGTCTCCTAACAACTATGGTTAATCAATCAACATATGGGGAAACACAATAAACCAGCATCAACACTGGAGTGGTAAACATTTTGGTTTTCATTGGGTGTGAGATGTCTGAACGAACACAGTAGGATGTCGAAATTTGTCATGGAATTAGTGTCATTTAAATTGTTTTTGATGTCTTTCAGACTCAAATTTGAGCCAATGGCATACTTCTGACAGTACTGAGCATGCACATGGTACCTGTAAATTAGAAAGCAAACACGAAGACTTCATAAGTGCACATCAAGAAGCAGGATGTCAGTACTCCATGGAGGTGGATGTCATTGCGTGTTCAGAAAGTGGTATATTCCACCCTATTTCACAAATGTATTACTGCAGCACCTGCTTGGTATGGGTGGATACGTAGCTACATATCAGCTAGATACCTGGTTATCATATACACCATGTGTTCCCCAGGAGAAGGTGTTCCCAGCTCTGAAGAACGACTTGCTGCTGCGTGCGGCTCGGGGTCAGCAGGTGGATCGGGTGCCTGTGTGGATCATGCGACAGGCCGGCAGAACGCTGCCCGGTATGATGTCACTGCATTCGTCTCCGACCATTGAGGCCATTGGGTGATCCTTCTCTTTGTTAGGTGCATGGCACGAGCACGCCAAACATGTGCCGTTTCTCGTCAAGGGGACAGCCCAAATGAGATCCCTGCATGTTGGAAAAGTTTGGCGACTTCTGCTCAGTGGTGGACAATAACTCTTACACACGAATTAGGGAAAGCATTTGAAATTTGTCTTCTTTCTCATGTACTCTAAAATTGGAGGTTGATTGTGCCAGAAATGTGTGACAGCAAACAGTTATAACTTATTAAAGCAGTTTTCATTCCACGTTGCATGTGGAGGCCACATCGGGCCGGAATGATCTGGTTTGCGAGGTGGAACTGCGAATCCTGTTTGTCTCTGGGCTGGTCTGTCACCGCGAGAAATCGCTGAGCGTGATGAGGATGGAATCATTGCATTTTCCTGGATGTTTGCCATCCAGAACATTATCTTCTCCGGAAGGCTATCCGCTCCTTCTTGCCAATAGGTTAATTGAAGTTGTTTCAATCATGATTACAAACTAATTGCTGCTTGATATAAATTCCAGAAATTGATTGGAAAGCACAATTATTTTGTAAGTTTTAGAAATTTGAAAATATCTTCCAATCGTAATGCCCAAATAATCGCCGTTTAATGCAGACTTTCAACGTATGGTACGTTCAACAACGTTCAACGTCCAACCATGGCGTTTCGTTCGTCACACTGCTCCAGTCTTGCCATTAGATATGCTTGTAAGGAACAAGTGGCTCATTTTAGGTCTGTCGAGCTGGAGCTATGTACCCCTCTCCATCCTTCAAAATACCGTTCGGCGAGCTCTGTGTAGCCCTGTATTTAAGTTCGTCGCACCGGATGGTACCCCCTGTTTGGTCTCCCTCCTGTCTCACCCACCTCCCCTGTTCCGTCAGAGTACCGGGCGCTGAGCGAAAAGCACGGCTTCTTCGGCATCTGCCGGACGCCCGAGCTGGCCTGTGAGGTGACACTGCAGCCCGTGCGACGGTTCGACCTGGACGCGGCCATCATTTTCTCCGACATTCTGGTGGTGCCACAGGCGCTCGGCATGGAGGTGCTCATGAAGGCGGGCGAGGTGCGTTCACTGCTGTCGCTGCTTTCTTCGCTGGGGGTCGTCTGCAGTTCACTGCTGCTATTCCTCACGTCAGTGCACACCATGTAATAGTGTGCAGCTTCAACCCTGTCTCAGGTGATCGGTGGAACCGATTAAAAAAAAATCGTCCGTGATTGAGGTCGACAGTTGGTACTTTCAGTGAAATCAAGTCGAACCTTCCACCAGTCCTGGTGATCTACACGGGTGCTGGACCTAGCTACACTGGTAGGTGGCTCATTGCTACCTGACATGTGATGTTGACAGGGCCCGGTGTTTCCCGAGCCTCTCGTCGGCCCGGAAGACCTGTCGCGACTGAAGCGGCCCGTGGACGTGCATGTGGAGCTGGGCTACGTGTTCCAGGCGATTACTCTGACCCGTCACAAGCTGGAAGGCAAGGTGCCGCTGATCGGCTTCTCTGGCGCGCCGGTTAGTGGCCTCCACCCGGTACAAGTACTCAGGCGCCATCTGGCTCACGTGGTTTTCGAGCCGTTCTTTCTGCTTGTTCAGCCCTTCGCGGGCTAGGTTACTGTGACGATTAGCTTACGTCACGCGATTTCACGCCGCGGAATGTAAGGCGTTGCACCGCGACAAGGATTCGCAATTTCACGCCACAAAACGACAATGCCAGGCTTATTTGGATGATCAGCCTACTCAGACTTCGGGTAATTCCTGTGCCTAATAATGATGTTCTTTATTCGTCAGCTACAGAACCCGCCAGCGCGTATTGGTCCTAAGGTCAGCTATCTGACAGTTCATTCATTTAAACCCCCATTGTGTGATCAGATTTGCCATCATAACAATTAACATACAATTATCAATAGTGTCATCCAATAGTTTAAGTAGTAATGCATTGCTCTCCGAAGTATCGTACATTCTGGGCGTTAAATGACCAACCAAGGTCGATGCGCCCTAAAACCACAATCACACACGTATCGTACATTCGATCACCACTAACTGGGAGCCGTATCTGTGTGATCGCGTCTGCTCTATGGGTCTCCCTGTCCCAATTCTTAGTGCCCACTGATCAGTTGCTTTGCTTGTGGTTGGCGTGCAGGGCGGGCAGTTGGCTCAAACAGTATCGTCCAAAAGGGTTTTCTTGAAAGCCATGCCACACTTCAGTCGACATTGACCCCATAGTACTCGCGCCATGTTTGCTTATCGCTGTACTGGCGCAGTGTTGCATCTGCACCGTGCCGTGTGTGTCACGAATGTCGTACCTACAATGCTGCATGTAGTGGCATATATCGGTCACTGCACTGCCTCGCTACCCACGCTCCGTGTCGTATTGAGCTCCATATGGCGGTCACTGCACTATCATTGTAGATATACGATGTTCTATGGAGCACGATATGGCAGTTACTGTACTATCCACTATTGACCTGTAGTGCCATGGAGCATCATATGGGCAGTCACCGGACTACCATATTGTTTACCTATAGTGTCATGGAGCACCACATGGCGGTCACTGCACTACTCCCACTGTTGACACTATCGTCATGGAGCACCACATGGCGGTCACTGCACTACCCCACTGTTGACACTATAGTGTCATGGAGCACCACATGACGGTCACTGCACTACCCCACTGTTGACACTATCGTCATGGAGCACCACATGACGGTCACTGCACTACCCCACTGTTGACACTATCGTCATGGAGCACCACATGGCGGTCACTGCACTACCCCACTGTTGACACTATAGTGTCATGGAGCACCACATGGCAGTCACTGCACTACCCCCACTGTTGACACTATAGTGTCATGGAGGGCCACATGGCGGTCACTGCACTACCACACTGTTGACACTATGGTGTCATGGAGCACCACATGGCAGTCACTGCACTACCCCCACTGTTGAAACTATAGTGTCATGGAGGGCCACATGGCGGTCACTGCACTACCACACTGTTGATACTATGGTGTTATGAAGCGCCATGTGGCGGTCGCTGCACTTCGTCACTTTCAATCGACAGTGGACACTGATGGGCTACATGATCGAGGGCAAAGGCTCCAAGACCATGTCGAAGGCGAAGCGGTGGCTGTACCAGCACCCTGCCGAGAGCCACCAGCTCTTCCAGATCCTCACCGATGTGGTGGTGGACTACATGATCGGGCAGGCGGAGGCTGGCGCTCAGGTGCGTGGACTGCCGTAGATCGAGGGGGGGGGGGGCAGTGAGGAGGGTGGATACCTGGACTTACTCTGATTTTGATGTACATTTGATCTGATGTGGTATTATGCTTTTGATGATACATTTTAATGTCTATCTGGATATGCAACCTCAGTGTAAAATAATTGACCATGTGGCCTGGAAATTCACAGTTAATGGAATTGTGTATTTCATCCTTGTCTTAGGTTTTTACCATTTTGTTACATGTGTGGGCAGTCATTATATACACGACTGCTACAAAATGTCAAATGCATGTGACTGAAGTGAAAGGCATTCCGTTTTTTTAATCCTTCAGTGGCGATCCTTTATTTTCTGCCAATCTTGCACTATTCCCAAGCAACTTCTTTCTTCATCCACACAGTTAATGGTGAAGTAATTTTAGGACACTGTGCAACCTAGCAGCAATTTCGTACCATAGTATATAAATACATACAGACATGTATTATATATATATAAACATACACAGAAATTATGTTATAAGGTATGTTCTAATTCATTGATGCAATATATAATTATGTTCTACTGTCACTGTAGTACTCATTCATCTGTATAATTGCCTCGCAGTGATCATCGTATCTCGGGCGGTGACCATCTTATCCTAACAAACGGTTAATGTAGGTTCCCTCTCTGTCACCCTGTGGTACATCGAGTAGTGGCGAAGTGTTGTAGTGGTGCCACAGTGCAGTGTGCCATTGTGGCACCACCATGGCACGCCATCACATCACCATTTACACCACGGGGACGAGTAGTCTAGGGGTAAGTTGCACGTCTCACAATCGAAAGGTTGTGGGTTCGAGTCTCACCTGTCGCTACTCTTCGCCCGCTACCAATCGGCGTGAGAGATTGGCAACGCTACGTGACTCAACGGTGGATGTGTTGTAAAACCAATAACGAACCAACCAACCACTAGCACATCAGCTCAGCCATGTGACCACCCTATTCGCCGGCAGATGTTGCAGCTGTTTGAGTCCAGTGCCGAGTACCTCGGTCCGGACCTGTTCACCGAGTTCGCGCTGCCCTACATTCGCCAGATCTCGTCCCGTGTCCAGACCGCCATCCGGCAGAAGGGACTCGCCGTACCGATGGTGAGTCGGTGGACGGACATCCGGAACACCAGTTGTCGCACAGCGTGAAGCCTGGCAAATAGTCGGCGAAGCCCCGGCCAATCTACTTTGGTTTGTGATTGTTCCGCTCTTCGGGTTGTCCGGGTCGTCGGCATATGAAGGAGGAGGTAAATGCCTGAGCATATTGCCTGTTGGTTTCCACTTTACTTTTGGAACTCATGGATGCGCGGGTCACCGTTAGTGGGACAGTCTCTTCGTGTGACAACCATGCACGCCAGGAACTCGGAACCCATGCGATGTGTCTCCGGGATGGCTAGACGTCAGGAGTGGCAAAGCTCGCGACAAGAGGCATGGGAGTGCGACTCAAGTGTGCGCCCCACTTCATTTCCACTTGCATTGAACGTAGCGACCACACATTTATCGCTCCTGATGGTTTGTCTTCTTAGACACCCTGGTCCGTGGTGTCATGACATGGGGTCTCTATGATACGTGATTGTGATCCGCGGACGGCAGATCCCCTCGTCTGACCGGTTCTCTTAACCGCAACCTTTGAGCGGCATTCGTCCCCCTGTCTGAGTGGTGTGCAACTGTGGTTCGCAGACCACATTTTCTTCTCCCCGTTTGACCGAGGCGTACGACCGTCATTTGCAGACGGTGTTCGCCAAGGGCGGCCACTACGCCCTGGAGCAGCTGGCGGACAGCGGCTACGACGTGGTTGGCCTAGACTGGACACTGGACCCGGCCGATGCGTCCGGCCGGCTCGGCGATAGCGTCACCCGCCAGGGAAACCTCGACCCCTGCGCCCTGTATGCACCGCCCGTACGTACTGCATCCGCCAGACTGTGCTCACTCAGGACGTTACTCAGTGCTCGCTATCCGCAGCATATGTGAAAAGAACGTGTCCGAGGATAAGGAAGAAAGCTTCATAACGAGTGGGCGTTGTTCATGGCGGGCTGTAATATGGGTTTGATGGCGAAATAACACAAACAGGATGTGGAGTCTACTGCCACGTGTGTAGCGCGAAACCGAATTAAAGTATAAAACGTCATCGAATCCTGTCCTGCTATGATGTCTATGTCTATATAGCTGTCTAGCTGTCTAGCTGCCAGAGTCTTGCTGTCAAGCTGCCTTGGCTTATCCATGTTTATATTGGCCGCTGGTCCGTAATTGTTAGTCTAGTGACGCACTACACTTCAATTCCAAAGGATCTTTCGTTCGTCGTCTGTCGGTCCGTGCAGTTGGACATATGATATCGATAAGATGTCTGCCTCGTCAGTCGGTACAGTAGTGTAACTGACATGGGGACGTATGTCCAGTGTTAAATTATTCGCAAAATAGGGTGGAATTTACCACTTAGAGAACACTCAATCGACATCCTTCTGCAAGAAGTATCGACATCCTGATTCTTGATGCATGCTTACGAAATCTTTCTGGCTCCTTTCTAACAGTACCTGGTTTGCTAAGTATCATGATCGTGCTCTCGATAAGGGATGGTGATACACGAACATTTTGCAATACAATTTCAGGTAAATTGATTTTCCATACTGCGATATGGCGTACGTCACCAGCGTATAGAATGTTTTCTTCTCGATATCCCAAATACAGCTCTTCCTAACATATGAACATCACAACAACTGATGAAGGTACAACGATTGGCTCAAATTTAAGTCTGAGAGACATCAAAAGCGTTTGAAATGACTAATTCCATGGCAAATTTAAACATCCTACTGTACTCGTTTCGACATCTCACACCTAACGAAGAACCATTATTTTAACACTGCGTATGTCTCATCTGTAACCATGCCATATCTCTCCCGTCCCGCCAGTACAGCCGACAAGGGGACGTATGTCTCGTCTGTAACCCTGCCGTGTCTCTCCCGTCCCGCCAGTACAGCCGACAAGGGGACGTATGTCTCATCTGTAACCCTGCCGTGTCTCTCCCGTCCCGCTAGTACAGCCGTACAGCCGACAAGGGGACGTATGTCTCGTCTGTAACCCTGCCGTCTCTCCCGTCCCGCCAGTACAGCCGTACAGCCGACACGGGGACGTATGTCTCGTCTGTAACCCTGCCGTGTCTCTCCCGTCCCGCCAGTACAGCCGACACGGGGACGTATGTCTCATCTGTAACCCTGCCATATCTCTCCCGTCCCGCCAGTACAGCCGACAAGGGGACGTATGTCTCATCTGTAACCCTGCCGTGTCTCTCCCGTCCCGCCAGTACAGCCGACAAGGGGACGTATGTCTCGTCTGTAACCCTGCCTTGTCTCTCCCGTCCCACCAGTACGGCCGACAAGGGGACGTATGTCTCGTCTGTAACCCTGCCGCGTCTCTCCCGTCCCACCAGTACAGCCGACACGGGGACGTATGTCTCGTCTGTAACCCTGCCGTGTCTCTCCCGTCCCGCCAGTACAGCCAACAAGGGGACGTATGTCTCATCTGTAACCCTGCCGTGTCTTTCCCGTCCCGCCAGTACAGCCGTATGGCCGACAAGGGGACGTATGTCTCATTTGTAACCCTGTCGTGTCTCTCCGTCCCGCTAGTACAGCCGTACAGCCGACAAGGGGACGTATGTCTCATCTGTAACCCTGCCGTGTCTCTCCCGTCCCGCCAGTACAGCCGTATGGCCGACAAGGGGACGTATGTCTCATCTGTAACCCTGTCGTGTCTCTCCCGTCCCGCTAGTACAGCCGTACAGCCGACAAGGGGACGTATGTCTCATCTGTAACCCTGCCATATCTCTCCCGTCCCGCCAGTACAGCCGACAAGGGGACGTATGTCTCATCTGTAACCCTGCCGTGTCTCTCCCGTCCCGCCAGTACAGCCGACAAGGGGACGTATGTCTCATCTGTAACCCTGCCGTGTCTCTCCCGTCCCGCTAGTACAGCCGTACAGCCGACAAGGGGACGTATGTCTCGTCTGTAACCCTGCCGTCTCTCCCGTCCCGCCAGTACAGCCGTACAGCCGACACGGGGACGTATGTCTCGTCTGTAACCCTGCCGTGTCTCTCCCGTCCCGCCAGTACAGCCGACACGGGGACGTATGTCTCATCTGTAACCCTGCCATATCTCTCCCGTCCCGCCAGTACAGCCGACAAGGGGATGTATGTCTCATCTGTAACCCTGCCGTGTCTCTCCCGTTCCGCCAGTACGGCCGTGTGGCTGGCACGGGCACGTCCATTATCTGTAGCCCCGTCGTACCTGGCCCGTCCCGGCAGGAGAGGCTGGACGCGTTGGCTCGCCAGATGGTGGAGCGGTTCGGCACGCGCCGCTACATCGCCAACCTCGGCCACGGCATCTACCCGGACATGCAGCCGGAGCGGGTCGCCACGTTCGTGGACGCTGTCCACAAGTACAGTCGCCGGGACTGATTATGCATCACCTGAGGCCCTGGACGGCGGAGGTTGGTACCGGGCGCTCGAGACTGACGGTGATGACGTCACGGCACGTCACTACCAGCTCAACCTCGCCAAATCTCCGTCGATGATTTCACTCGCGTGTTCTACTGATGGCAGATAAAGTTACGTCATCGCTGTGATGTACCGATTGTGGGTGGGTTGATGGTATATGAAGGTGGGTGTGGGGTGTAAGGGGAGGTATGTGGTCCATACTCTACAGTGCTGGGCGCTTCTCATGGTCGTTTTCTACTGGTTCTGTGCGGTGCCACCGGTGCAGGGGCTTTTGCAGTGTCTGGCTGTGTTCGGTATGATCAGGACCAGGGCGGACAGAGCGCCACACTGTGTTAGCTAACGAGGCATGGCGAGAACAATGACGAATCATGGCTCCATGCATGACGATTAGAGCAGTGTCGAGAACAATAGCGAGTCTTCCAATCTGCCATACCACGAATTAACTGAATCTCGGGCGTTGGTGGAGACTCGCTCCGTGGTCGGCACGTGATCCTGATGGACGGAGCGAACTCATGTGCGACATTTGCTAGTTTTCCTCGATAAAACTTGGCGAGGCTTCTCGTGTCAGAAGGGAAAGATATGAATGCCTGAGAAATGCTATTTATGTTGTTTTATTTACATTTTAAGTTGTATTTAATGCCTGTTGACCAAATGCACTATTGCCACGTCAAAATATACTATGCACACAGTGAACGTCAGCGTATCTACCAAGTCTGAAGCGTCCTACGTCCTTTGCAATCCCCGCCAGAGGGTAGCGATGGAAAATAACTATCAGGTGGAGAAGAGAGCAAAACACTCGCCGGACGCACTGTTGCGGAAGATAGTTGGTGTACGTAATAAGATACCGCAGTGAATCGTCTCTCGGTCATCATTACGTGCAGTCATGCCCCCTAGAGGTCCTGGTCACTAAGTTGGTTGTGGCTTTACGATGTGCCCAGCAGCTGGGACAGACTGGTGTCGTCTGCTTCCCACCATGGCAGGAAAGGCGGGCACCGTGGGAAATCGAACCATGTATCTCTGGCATGCAAGATTCGGCTTGACCACTGAGCTGCCGACAGTTATTGAAATTTATGGGCTCATCGACTGCATCAGTATGGCCGCTATGCGCCTTAAAGCCCTAATAACTGACTGCATCGGCCATGCAGCGCCCAGATCTACCGACTGCGACGGTCACTCAAAGAGCTTCCGTAAAGCAATGATTTGCTCTAAAAGCACTCGCTTTATTTTGGAAAGCATGTGAGCTCATAATTGCCGTTCATTCGAATTGTTGTTAGTTGTTGCACAAATTGTTGCGCCGTCAAATCCTGCGTCGAATACCATGGTTAGTTCAGTGTGTCGTGGCCGATATCGAAGACGATTTAGTTTTAACAAACTTATATTGAAGCAGGAGCTATAATCCAATGGCGGGAACAGTACAATGCGGCATTAAATGGTCCGCCATGGTATCATTGTGAACACTGGAAAGCTCAGCTATCTTATCACATGATGGAGCTATTGGCTATCATCGAAGTCGGCGTGGACACCAGTCACGAATTGCAGCCATGATTTTCTCCAGAGAAATCCAGCATAAATGACGATAAATACCCAACCCGCTTGGTACCCTAGCTTGGTATTCTAGAGGCAGGCGTATTTGGTGAAGATGTTAGCCTGCATGCCGGTAGATTTCCCATGGGCAATAGTTGGTTACAATATGGAACCCAAGTCACACAAGGGGACATATACGCTCGATACTGTTGATCTACAATTTGGTGAAGATCTTCCACGTTGTAAATGCGGATTAATACGCGGGTTACGCTATGTCTTCGTAAAAGCCATTAATCGACGTCAATCGCTAAAGCATATTGGTCCCATCTGTGAAACTGCAGCGGGTTGCAGGAGCTAGTCCTCGTCGCCGTCCCCTGGCACGGTGAGGTCGGCCGGCTGCATGCTGACGGCGCCGCTGAGGCCGGCCACAGGCTCGCCCTCCGGCGGCCCGCCTCGCTTCATCGGCGTGGAGCCGACGGCGCCGGCTGCGAACTTGTCCGTGTCGAGGCTCGAGTCGGCGGCCGAGACGAGCGCAGGCGCCGCCGACAGGTCCAGCGGCGCCAGCATGCCCGAGCTGCCCCCCGAGCCGCCCGCCGAGCCGCCCGAGGCCACTTCCTGAATACTGCCGGCCGAGACGCCGCTGGTGCTGCTAATGCTAGCGCTACTGCTGCCCGGGCTGGAACTGCTGCTGGAGCCGCTGCTGGAGCTGACGGCCGCCTTACTCAACACCCGCCGGCGCAGCTCGTCGCCTGAGGTGCGGCCGAGACGTGCACTGCTGCGGCCTGCGAGACGCGCCTCGACCGCCGAGCCCGAGCTGGAGCTGGAGAGGTTCGGGTCGGCCGCGAGCGGGCCTGAGCGTGACTTCATGCCGAGCTTGCTGATTATTCTGCCGACGTCCGGCGAGGCGGGTTCGGAGCCGAGTGGTGGCGGGCCGCCGCCGCCACTGCTCCCGGACAGTGCCGACAGCGCCGCAAAGGAGCCGGCCGAGGTACCCAGCCCGCCACCACCGCCGCCGCCGCCGCCGCTAACGGAACGGATCGCCTCGCGAGAAGCCTGCAGCGCCCGCTCCAGTGCGGAGCTGCGCAGAGATATCTCCGAGGCCGAGCGGCGAGAAGTCGGGCCCGGCGGCGGCGACTCGCGCGAGCTGGTCAGGTTGGACAGCTGACTGAGCGTGTCGTCGCCGGCCGTCAGGGCCGACACGTCGGCGGGACCCGTGCGGGACAGCAGACTGCCCGAGGACGTGGCATCCACAGCGGGGGCCGCCGCCGCCGGCAAGCCGCTGCCGTCCAGCGGCGCCGTCCGGGACCGGCCCGTAGTGTCGCCCTCCTGGATGGTGCTCAGCTCGTGCGGAGCAGGGCCGTCCGCCGAAGTGCGACTGAGGGTCGGTGGCGGTCGCGGTCGGACGCCGGCCGAGCTGCGGGCCGAGACCAGGTCGTCGGCAGAGGTGCCTCGCAGCTCGTCGGCCACTGAAGTATAGCTGCGTATCAACGAGTCGCGCCGCTGCTGCACCTCAGACAGCTTCTCCATCAGCTCGTTGTACCGCTGCATGTGCGCGTCTGACGCGGCGGCGGCAGCAGCGGCGGCGGCGGTGGCGGCGGCCGACACGCTTTGTGATGGCTCGGAATAGACGCCGGAGGTGGCGCCGCTCTGCTCTGGCGGCACCGTCGTCGCCGTCGCCGCCGCCGCCGCGCCCGGCGACGACGTGCCAGTTTCGCCCAGCTCCGAGTCGAAAGCCGACCGCGAGGCGGCCGTGACCATCGTCGAGTCGCCTTCGAGCTGGCTGCGAGAGAGCGAGCTGGGCGCCGAGTGTTCCGACGCCGAGCCGTACACCGTCGACGGCGAGTGGGACGGCTCGCTGAGGCGCGACACCTGCTCGCGACTCATGTCCAGCAGCCGGCTGACGTACTGTCTGACCTGGCCGTGAGAACTGCCGCCGCCCGGCTCACCCTGCAGGAACCGCCCGGCCAGGGCCGGGTCACCGGGGTCACCCGGCACGCCCTGGTACGCCGTGTTGGCCGAGTCGAACGTGCCGCCCGCAGCGCCGTCACTGGCCAGCACGGACAACTCTGAAGAGCGCGGCGTTGAGACGTCGGAGGTGCGCATCGACGTCAGGTCGGCCGTGTGTAGCGACGACAGGTCGGCCGTGCGTGGCGACGACAGGTCGGCCGTGCGTGGCGACGTGGGCTCGGCCACCGCCGGCTCGCTGATGGGGTAGATGCCGTCTGGGCCCACGTGCATCAGCGGCCCGTCGTCTGGCACGTCTTCGCCTGTGTACACACGAGGCGCGCTCCTCTGTTGTGGCGGACCTCCGTCTTCTGCGTATGGCGGCTGACCGCCATACATGGACTCACCCTCCTCTTCTTCGTACATGTTGCCCGCCTCGTGATATTCCTGCTCGTCCCCGTCGCCTGCGAACATTGATTCTGGGCCTGGAGACACTTGGTTACCATCTGTGAACATGCTCTGGTCTTCCCCTGCAAACATGCTCTGTTCTTCGCCCGCAAACATGCTCTGTTCTTCGCCGGCAAACATGCTTTGTTCTTCGCCAGCAACCGTACTCTGCTCTTCGCCAGCAAACATGCTATACTCCTCCCCCGCAAACATACTCTGCTCCTCACCGCTAGCAAATATTGAGCCTGGGCCTGAGTAACCTTCCTCGTTGCCTTCTTCGGGATAAGCCTCATCTTCGCCCTCACCTCCGAAAACGCCTTGCTCCTGGTCAGGGAAATTAGGGCTCTGTCCGCCGCCGTCGGCCGCGCTGCCAAACTCCCGGGCGGCTGCCGATGTGTCCGTCTGCCACTGGCTTGTCTGGTCTCGGCCCGACACGCTCGAGTAGACTGACGGCTCGGACTGCTCGGGCTCCTCGGGCTCGGGGGCAGCCGGCGTCCAAGTGCCGGGCGGGTTGGTCAGGCTGGCCCGCGCAACCTGGGAGCGTCGCTGGTTCACTGCCTGCACACCGGCGGCTACCCCGCCGGCCGCGCGAGCCTCTGCCAAGAGCTCGGCGCAGTGGTGACCGTGCCGACCGAACTCCTGCGCCAGGTCTCGCGCCGGGGTCACGTACTCGGTGCTGTTGTCGCTGGCGTCCGCGTCAGAGGCCAACAGCAGCGCGTCCTCGAACAGCTGGTTGAGCCGCTGCTGGCGCTCCTCGTACGAAGCGACATTGGCTCCAGTGGTGGTTTGTGCCAGCGAGGAGGTGGCACGCGCCAGCTGAGCCGCCGAACCCGCGCCAGCTCGCCTGTCGCGCCGCTCCTCGACCTCCAGCTGCTCCAGCTCGGTCAGGAGCCGGGCGTACTCGCTGCGAGCGCTCATGCGCCGCAGTGCCTGTCTCCCCCGCGCCGCCGCCGCCTGCTCTCGGTCCATCTGCAGCAGCCGGTCGCAGCTGGCGCGCGCCTGCTGCTCCTGCCGTTGTTGACGGGCGACCGCTCGGGCGTCGTAGCCGCTCTGTTCCCGCTGCACAGCGTAGTGGTCGGGCGCGGGGCGCATTTCGCTGGTGAGCGGCACGCCCGAGGGTGTGGAGGCGGTGCGGCTGCTGCCGCCCGACGAGCCCAGCTGACGCTGCAGCTCGGACGGCGTGAGCGCCGTCTCCGAGTGCGGCACGTCCGTCACCGTAGAGTGGCTGGTGCCAGCCGTCGGCGCTTCCGACCGTGATGACCGGCCGGTCGTCTGTGGCTGGCGGAACGAGGAAGTGGCCGACCGAGACGACCGGCCGGTAGTCGTATGCGGCTGGCGGGACGAGGAGGTGGCCGAGCCCGGCCCGGCAGACGGCGGCGCGTCCGACCGTGACGACCGGCCGGTCGTCGTCTGCGGCTGGCGAGACGAGGAGGTGGCCGAGCCTAGCCCGGCAGCAGCAGCCGCCGCCGCCGTCGCTGCCGCTGCCGCTGGCTCTGGGAATCGCGTGCCAGTCTTTTTGTCGCGACCGAGAGCGCGCGTCTGGCTGCCGCGGTCGGCGGTGGGGTCACGCGCCAGCGAGCCGCGCTCGGCGGTCTGCAAGGCCCGCGAAACACGACAGCGCGGCCGCGGCCGCGTCTGCGAGGCGTCGTCGCGGAAAGAGACGCGCGGCCGGAACGCCGACTGATAGACGACGGCGGTGGAGGCGACCGTGGCGCTGGCCTGAGACGCCGCCTGCCGGCGCGCCTCCGCGTCCGCCCGGCGACACTCCTCCAGCCGATGGCGGTGGCCCTCCTGCGCCACACGGTCGGCACGCACGCGCTCCAGCGTACGGTTCAGCTCGCGCAGCGTGTCGCAGCGGCGCCGCTCCTCGTCCATGGCGCGCTGGCTGTTGCGGATGCGCTGCAGCGCCGCCTGATGGCGCACAGTGGCCACCTGGTTCTGCTGGGCGGCCAGCAGGTGGCGGGGCACGCTCAGGTCCGGCTGCTGTGCCGCCGCCAGGTGCGCCGAGCCCACCTGACGCAGACACGCCGAGTACTCGGCCTCAAACTGCGCCAGTCGGTTCTCCTTCTCATCGGCGTACTCGGCCGCCACACCCCGCTTCAGCCGCGCCACCTGGCGGGCGGACTCGGCCTGCACGCGCTGGCGGGTGCGCGCCGCCGCCTGACCGGCTTGCTGGCGTACCTGCACCAGGCGAGCCACCTTCCGACATCGTCTCTCCTCGCTGATCCTCTCCTGCCGCTCCGTGATTGTCAGCCGGTACATTGTTCATTCCAGAATAGAGCTGTCCTGCGTTCCAGGGTAGTGCTGTACTACAGGCAAGAGCTGCTTGTCGAGACAAGGTAGTACACCTTTACACCTGGAACAAATTAATTAATTTGTTGACTAATAAGGCCATAAGGCCAGTGGCGTCGCCACGAATTTCTTCTAGTGAGGGCAAGGAGCAAAAGGGGCCTTCTGCCCCACATCATGCCTCCATGGTGTTAGGGCCTCTTTCAGATTTTTGTTTGTAAATAACAAGCCTTGCCACAAAAGTTTTGGCAATCTTGCCCTGAACAACCCAGCCACCTCAAACTGATACCTGCCCTAGTTTGCTCTACCTGCATAGTGAAAATATGAACCTAGATTAGCGAGACTTAGTGAAAAAAACCTAATTGACAATCACTGATTACTAATAGAAAAAAACTGAAGCCATTCAACAATTATATAGTACAGCAGTTGCCGGAGCAATGCGCTTAGTACGCTGTACAATTTGTCAGAATAACAGTTTCTTTCATGGTTTATGATTGATGATCATCCCGCCTAGTACATTAGTGACCACTCATGCATGGCAATTTCAGGACAACTCATTGCTTTCTCTCAGATGTCGACTTCAGAGTGATTTACACACCTCACTGACAAGCAACACTAGAAGCTTGAAATTATCCACCTTTGTTGTGAAGATTACTGTTGGCACCAATACTCTCAAGCTGCCCATCTAACATTGTTATGGGCACTGTGTGGCCAACAGAATTGATGCGACTCTAAACTGAAATAACCCTTCCAAGTGATATTGCTCATGATTAACACTATGGAATGTAACACAATGGAGCACAACACAACAGGTAGCAAAATGTTATGAATATTACAATATGAATAGCATACAATTCCTGTCTGAAAATGATGACAATAGTATTAGGCACAAATTGACCCCTGCTTTCCCAAATAATTTCAACTTTCATCATGGAACTTTATGGATTTTGCCCATTCAATCCATTTGCAGTCACCAATTGCCTCTGGGTATTATGCCCCCTGGATAATTTTTAGAAGTCAACATCCCTGATGGATTCTCCTTCCCCATATTTGTGGATTCCCTTTATATGCTGGTCACCTTGTTGCACACATTGGGTGGCTCTGGAGCTTCCTCTCTCAAAATATGTGCCTCCTCTCATGTTTTGGGGGCCTCCTGTGTTTGGAGCTTCTGTTTCCTCACTTAAGGGTACGATCTTGCATCCTGGTGGACTTCTCTCGTCCCCTAGGGGACTAAAATATTATTCTGACAATCTGTAACACATCCAATCAGTGCACCCTTCATATTTAGTTGGTGTTTTTCTGGAATAATAGTGGTGCATGCTCTGTGATAAAGATGAGGAAATGAAGCATTTTCAATTTGAAGAAGTGTTGAATCAACTGTGTGGAGTGTTGAATGTCTCTTTAATCATGTCTGAAAAGAGCCTGGTGAGGGATGGATAAATTATCTTATAAGTTAGTTAGTTATTGGGGTTTAGGGGCACATCAAAAATTATCTTATAAAAAAACAGCATTGCTGCATGGATGGCACATTATATAAATTTTCACCATGATTAACCAAGAGGTAAGCATGAGCATTGAAAACAAGTGGTCACATCTTCTAAAGCATGTTGATAACCATGGTAGGTACCTGTACTGAAAGAAAATTAACAAAACCCTTTTGATCAAAACAGTTCCATGTTATGTTCAGTTACCTTCTTCACTTTCATTTCTGTACTATTTCTATATGTATTAAGTAGGCAGATAGGTTAGGTAGGTACCTACCTACCTACCTCACTCATATCCATATTACCAATACATACAATTATTCTGGAAAGGTTCCTCCTTGAAGGTCTTTTTGAATTCTTGGAGGTGGTTGTTGGTTTTACATGTTGACCGTTGAGTCATGTCACCAATCTCTAACGCCGATTGGTCGCGGGCAGAGTAGTGACGGGTGAGACTCGAACCCACAATCTTTCCATTGAGCCAAGCAACTCACCCCTAGACTACTTGTCCCTTATTCATTCTTGGGATATATTCCTCCCAACATAATGTCTATGAATGCAACCAAGGTAGGTAGTGAGACTGCTCATTTCTTTCACAAATGTTTACTTTTTAGCTGACGATCAAAACAACATGAAAAGAGGCTTGGAATTAGGATCTAGATAGGTAGGTAGCAGCATAGAAAGTAATCTTTGAAAAATGTAGGATAAATAGCATAACCCAACCCCTTCCATTTTTAGAAAAACAGCAATCATACCAGGTTTCAACTGAGCGGCGGGCAGCAGCATCACCTCCCAGCTATCCATAAATTTGCTACCGATTTAATTGCAATTCAATCACCCCGGGCTACCCTTACGTGCGCTGCCACGCAATGACAGCGACATAAATGTTACAGTTTTGTTGCCGGAACTAAACTTTTGTACCAATTATGACGATTATTTTTTCGTATTTTATGCAGTAGGCGTATTTTGAACTTCATCAAAAAATTCAATAATTAAGATGATAATACTCAAAATAGCCAATAAATGTTATGTTAGAAACCGCAGCTAGTTGTGCAACAATTCATCTTCCTTCGTGTGATCGGAATGCATATTTTTATCTGTATCCGAACATCTAATGCTCATAGACTCCAACGGTTAAAAACATCTAGGAATCAAAAGGACTAAGCGTCCAAATCCTCCTGGGATGGCTGAATCAATTGAAAAAATGCCAGTACGAAATGCGTGCTCAGAACTCCCATAGGGCACGGCCTAAAACCGGCCGCGATTCCGTGTTTTTACTTACCCGCCTCTAGGTGGGCTCATACACAAACAGCCGTCGGTTTCCAATCCAGGCGTACATGATCCATGGCTCAACGCCTGGCTCCGCTTCCGCTGCGCTTGCGTTCATCGTAGGGTGGAGCGGGGAGTCAGCACCAGCGTGGTTTGGTTCATTTGGTGTCCTCTAGGCTGTGACGTGAAGTATAAATGTGTAATACTCATAGTCCAGATAGGCTTTGTTTTCTGTTCTGTCTTTATAAGTATCTATGTAGTCTTCGCATTGACCGCAGGCAATTTTTTTCCAGTGCTAATACATAGCCTTGCCCATTACTTGGCTGGCAGCTTAAGCACATCTGTTTGTCAGTATGTTCGTGCTGGACGGGATGAGCCACCTGGGTGCGTTCCTGAACACCAGTGAATTCGTCATTCTCCGACTGTCGTCCAGCTCGGCACATCCGAAGTTCGCCAGATCCAGAAGGCTCTCTGGATTCCGCCAGAAGGAATTAGAGAGCATAGAGAGCATAGAGCATTGCTTTATGGTGATTATGAAATCGAGCCAAGCACATGCGGTATATAACTAGGTGTTTAGAGGCAGTGATAAGCAGTGAACCTTGCTAATTTTGGAGGAACTTTTTATGCAACAAAATATCATTTTTAACGATGATAAATCTGAAAACCAAACTTTCGAAATGAAGTGGCTGAAATCCGACGACCTCTTTGTCGGAAACGGGGGCTTCCTTGCCCTCAGTCTTGCCCAAACATACCGCGTCCCTGGTCGCCCCCCCCCCCAAAAAAAAAACGTCGCTACACCCATGCATACGACGTAAAGCTAGGTGTCCATATTCATAGGCAGTGATAAGGAGTGAAACTCGATAATTTTGGTGGAACTCTTTGTCCCAAAAATATCACTTTAGCAATGGTAAATCTAAAAACCAGACATGGAAAATGAAGTGGCTAAAGTCCGGGAGCTTTTCTGGGGAGGGGGGGGGGGGGAGGACTTACCTCTCCATCCTGTCCAAACTGTCCATCAAATTTCAAAACCGTGGATACACCCACGGGTGTGATAACTTGTTGACTCCCTTCCATTAACGATAATTGGTGGCTTTTGGGCGATAATGAGTGAATGTATGATCAGGGTTACGCATGGTTATACTTAGTGCGTGCTAGTTTAGGACATTCATTTGCCGTTGTGTCGATAAAATTTAGTATGTCTCGCCACATGCTTTCAAGGCTATCTGAAATAAAAATTTCCTGGACTAGTCCCTCCATAAAATCCTTGGTGACACCCGTGAACCCACATAAAAACGTCCGTGCCACAGTTGCCACTAACCTAACCTAACCTAACCTAACCTAACCTAACCTAACCTTGTGCTTACCAACCTTTGTCTTCATGGACCTTTTCCAGCAAAAGCCTACGTGCTTACAGATTGCAAGCCTTCAGCACTGCGGACATTATGGGCATTATGCGACACAAACCCTTCGATACAAATGGTATGCGATACGAACACCTGCTCACGAACCTTCGGTTTCCAATTACTCCAAATAGCATGATAGCGCTTTCGGACGTCTTTCCGGAAACGAGAGAGCCAGGTGACAATACACTCCGAATGGGTTAAAGGTGAATTTCGAGGACTGATCCTACCATACTCCCAGGGGTTTCAGCGAGCAAGTGTGGGATGCACGAGCTCCGCGAGTGGGCTGATAATAGCATCGGAGGGATGGTTAACAACATCTGGGTCCTGCGCTTGCGCCTGGGTTATTGCCGAATAAGGAGTGCACGGAGTGACGAGTGATCTCCGGACATTTCCCAATACCGCCACCCACCGGCAAAACAGTGTGGGCGGCGCCATTAGCCCGCGAATGTGCATAAAGTACGTCGTGAATCATTCAGTAGACAGTGGCGAGTGATCAGTGAAAGGTGTTTGTGACTGAGATTCAGATAAGTACACGTTGTACAGGCGTGCCAATAGCTGTTGGTCTTCGTGTGCCTCGCGTTACTCCGCAGTCATCATCAGGATGCGCGCCTAGCATTTTGCATCAGATGGCTAAAAAGGCAACTTCGACTGGTGACTGGGGCTGGTGGGCACAACCACTGCACAATATTCCCACAAGTTTCAGACTTCTTCCGGAGCCGATATGAATCGGGGAGGTGGAAGGGGCGAGAAGCGAGCTTTACATTATGCTTCGCACACTTTTAAACATGTAATGATTGCGTGAGCTTAGTTTATATAAGTTAGGATAATTATTGCCGCCACTATTTTGGGTTCGAAACTGCTTATCAAGCAGATAAACTTGAAACAAAATAAGTTAGAACATTAAAGTCGTTTTTAGCAATATTGGTTTCTCACTCAGTTTATGCCTTGAAATATCGCTTTCAGACATTAACTGCTGTTTTTAAAACGGAGAACGCTCCATATATGCGAGGAAAATATGAATCTAGGTGGAAGTATTGTTACGTTAATTTGTCGCTTGGTTGCTGATATCATACAAGAGTACGTGTCACACACGCCGGTAACAAATGGCATCATAGTAAAACTCAGATCGTCTCTGTTGACAATTGGCGATGTCGATGCTTGCATTATTCTCCGAACCACACCGAACGCAGGAAACACGGAACGTTCATGATTTATTTTATCGTGTACCTTGCATGGTAATAACAATAGCATCAACGTCACCAGCTCACCGGATGTACAGCGTGAAAATTATCCATGGACACAATAATGAGATTACGAAACCACCAATGCTGATCTGTTGTGCTGCAATGCCACAATGCACAATCCTACAAAATGTGACCAATCCACTGAACGGGATTGGTCACATTTTGTAGGATCCACTATCCACTATACGGGATGAAACGCAACAACCCTGCAGTGTCCATACAATTCATCATCATTCAGAAATTAAGTATCAATCTTTGTCGTGAATATGTTGCATCAGTACACACTGCAAACATGCTAATTGGACAGTCTGAATTACCCAGTTTGGTCTTCAATCACATTGAAGCATCATTGATAAAGAAAGACAATACACTCCCCCAGCTTAGATGTGGAGAATTGGTAAGCGGCCATGAGGGGACCAGGTGTTTGTGTCAGGCCAGAAATCTTACCTGGGGCGGGAAAATGTGAAATTAGAATGTACTAGAGTAACTTTGGGTTACTCTTTGCTTTCTCAGACAAGTGTGATTCAAACTTAAGAAAGTCGTGAAAAGAGTCACGCTTCTCCCAGGTCGGGCCACTGCGGAGGAATGTTTATTACTATGGCAACTTGTCCTCCCGCAAATTTTCCAACGCCAACATGGCTACATTGAGCGAAACTATCTCGCACGAACACGGTGAGCGCTTCCCAAATAATACTCTCGATCGAGCTTTGAAACATAGATATACAAACCCAGGTTTTACAGAGCAGTTGTTCATGGGTGAGAAGGGACTTAATACTAGCAGCAAGGTATGAATATGGGTCCCGCGCTATGATTTGTCAACCAGTGAATCGTAGCCTGGAGGTATTAAGTTCAAACGTGGCATTCTGCTCCAGCGAAATCATGTTCACACGTTTTAGCTCACACTGAGCCAGTGAATCGCCAAACACATGCTGCTGACTCAAAAGAGCTCAGTGTCGGCCAACCATAGCCGGCACATAAGCTCAGTGAAGTAGCAGCCATTGCTATTGAGCGTGCGTCATAGTACGGCATGACATGCACGTGGCTTCTGAGTCTACAAAGGCTTTGCAAAACACACCTTGTTGAGTCTTCGGAGCAGGTTCTACCACCAACATAATTTCCAACTTGCGACGTATACAATGGTACAGTGAAATTGCTAAGGTCTAGCACAAGCCGTTCAGCGACGGAGGAGGAATACTCTTAAGTCATGAAGTAACTAAGGAGCACTTACTGATGCATGCATGGACTGTTGTCGTAGAAGTGAAGAAGTAGATACGTATAATTCCGTTATTTTGCGAAGTCTTTCGCCGCCTTCCCAGTGCAGGTGGAAAGGGGGTTTTATTGTGGCCCCTGGCGCTCCCAAGCGGAGAGTGCTACAGCATGAACAAAGTTGTGCAGCACATGATGAGATTTCTCGACTGATACGCAATTATATGCTTCGGGACAGGGGCTGATGTCTAAGGTCAGTTTTGATAACAATTCTGAAGCAACAATCGGGGAGTTTCACGACTGACAGTTTCTTGCAACATAAATAGCCAGCACCCACTTGAACTGTACAACTACACACCAGGTCAAAGTGGTGGCCAAAATCTAGAGGCTTCAGAAACGATAATCTAAGCACTATATTTTCTTATCTGTAGGCACAAATGGATGCCAAATTAAGATTCAGCGTCAAAATTAACTTCCTATGAACTTAGATCCGGAAAACGTCATTTGAGTTGAAGTTGGATCAATAACCTCGAATAAACTGGGAAAGATCAATAACCTGGAATGAACTGGGAAAAACCAATGACTAATGCGAGCAGATTAGCTGATTTTCTCACCAACCTACCACATCCAACACTGACCATTTTGGAGCAATACGTGAGGTACTTGTCGCTGATTCGCGATTTCGGCGAAAAACGACCAGTTGTGTTTTCTCTGGACACGCCACAGCTAAGTAGCCTAACCCTACCGCATTTTCATAACATAGAGGTGGCAGTAGATGTCCCCATTACCTTGGCCAAGCGGCGACACCATAACGCGTGTCACCTTTCATGACCGCAAAATAAGCATTGTGGTGTTGCATCAACTCGTCCCTGTCCTGATGAGAGGTAAGGCAGTTTCGGATCAGGAACTGTTCTAGCAGATGGGGATGAAATCTGTTGCAATTATTACGTTGACCCAACTTGCCAATTTACTCATCAACTGTTGTGCTGTAAAAGGAGAAACGTTTTCAACGTTGACCTCCATAATTTTGAAAGGATCTTTGCAATGGTATCCCAACACCAAATTCAAAGTGAGCGTAAGCCTTGGAAAGTATTAAAGATATATATGTTGACGGTCAATGGGTCTGTTCCCTGATGAATCGCACCGCCCGCAGCGAATGCAACAGGTTGAATTTACCAGCAGTGGTCGAATCGCATCATAGCAATACAGGCAAGTAATATGATATCTATGAGGAGGACGATATGTGCATATATCACAGAGATATAATTCTGCATACGCTAGGGAGCACTGTCCCCTCATTCATTAATCCCCCTCAAGTGAACCGAAGCTTAACCATCTGGAGCGCACATCAAATAAAACCTTACTCTACATGGTCGCACAATGCACAACATTGGTTTTCCAGGGAGCTTCCGCCATCGAAAAGCTATTTGTCCCCTCAATTCCCAATTCGATTCATACAGTTACACCAATGATATGACGTCACGCACAAGTAGACACTCGACGACGCAGTACTGAGCGAAACACGACGGCGAGTCGCCAATAATAGCCGTCCATAACAACCAATACGCATGGCTTTCCGCTGCCATAATCAACGACATACTCGTACGCCTAGACTGGCCTCAACGCACTGTGTTCGAACATCGCCGCTGGCCGCGCGGCACTGTGCGGGTCCACGCGGCTGCCACCCGCGGGCGCTCTCGACTGACACGAGCCGTGCAGTCCCGAGCAGCTGCCCGATCTGTCCGCCCGCGCCGTTCAGACTCACGCAACGCAATCCGACCAAGGTGGCCCACAGTCATAAGACAGTGGGTGTTGTGGCCACGCATCGGCGGCCGGACTAGTGGCCGCCGGCTTCTGGAGGTCGAGGGCGACGACCGACGCCACCTCAAGGACCGATGAAGGCCTCCTTCGGTGGCCAGGCGACGACCTTGGCGTCCGCCTTTTCTCCGTGCACGGGCGCCACCTCGATCCGCCGCGGGCTCAGAGAGCGCGAGCTGCTGTGAATCGTGTTTGAGATCTTGGTGCCGACAGACGTGAAGATGGCTGAGAACCGTTGCTGCAGCGGGCGGAGAATCACGGGGTCAGTTGGATGTGCTGGTGGGGCTGGGGCAGCGTGAATAATTCATGCGGCATTCGCACAGTTGCGTGACAGGGTGCGTCGCCGAGGTGCCGCCCGACTGACTACTCGGAAAGGATGACATAAAATATGTAAACCTTTAAATAATTACAGGTGCTTACACAGTGTAATGTGCAACAGACCGTCTGAGGAAGATGTTGAAGGCCCTTGACTGGACTGACATGAAGGGCTTCTGGATCGACGGAGGAGGTCCCGCATAGATTGAAGATACATTGGGCTGACGGAAAGGGCCCGTGTTAATTTGAAATTTGAAGGGCTCCTGGGCTGCCAACTAATCCCAAGGTCAGAAAGAACCCCTGATCTGAAGGACAGGATCGACTCGTTTGAAAAGAGGCCTCCGTCTCTCCAGAAAAGGTCATGGGTCGTCAAAGAGGGCCCCTGAGACGATGGATCCCCAGTTACCGGGAGGACTTCGGGCTGTCAGAAAGAAGAGCCCATGGGCTGACGGATGTGGCCCAACCCATACCAGGGTCCCTCGCCTGATGGAGGTGGCCGAAGCTGTTGAAAAAGGGCCTCCAGCCTGTCAGAGGGGGCCCTGGATCGCTAAGGAGGACCCATGCACCGACGGAGAGGACCCCTAGCTGCGGAAGAATTCTGGGCCGTCGGAGAGGGTCCAGAGTCGGTATGAAAGGTCTCTGAGGCGATGGGGACCGAAATGATAGGCCGATGGGGACTTTTGCATGGTAGAGGAGGCCCAAGCATTTGAAGAGGGACTCCGACCGAACGGAGAGTGTCCTGCGCCATGAACGAGGGTCGCTGAGCCAACGGATGGGAGTCCCGACCAAACGTGCAAGGTCATTGAGTCGGCTTTGGCTCACGTTGATGGAGAGGGAATCAGAGCTGACAGTGGGCCTCAGGCCTATAGAGGCCCCTAGACTATGGGACGATCCTGGCCGAAGCGGAGGGTTCCCGATGCTATGAGATTCTAAGCCCATGGAGGGGTTCGGGCTTTCAAAAAGCACAGTTTTTTTTTCTTCAAGAGACGAAGGAGCACCCGCCCCTCGCGAGTCTGATGGGCCCTCTAGGGGACCGCCCTGAAGGACAGATACAATCGAGAAAATGTAAACGTATCAACAACTGGTGTAGGCAGGGTCGTTATCTATTTGGGCTTTAGGGCGTTTCGACCAGTTTTGATCATTCACACCCACCAGGAATGCCCATATCGATATGGTTCTTGAGACCTGAAGACGTCTACGCTCAGGGCTAGCAAGGCATGTGAAGGCAAGAGAGGACACGCCACAGAGCTGGAAAGAATAGGTTGAGCTGTAAAGGGCAGTCGCAGCTGGAACGGCCCCTAATAGTTGAAGAATAAACGGGGTACCTGTGTGTCGGAGAAATACCCTTTAAGTGAGAGCTAGACATAACTGTCGAGAACTGTGATGGGCCTTTGAAAGCAGGAGAAGAGCCAGGTGGATGAAGAGGATCTCGTGATAGTCAGAGAGGACAGGAATGGCATGCTTCTGAGTTGAAAGCGGCCCATAATGGATGAGGATTTCTACCCCTGATGGGTAGAAATCATCTTTTAGCTGGAGATTGAGGCGAGAAATGACGAGGACCAGCCTCAGAGCTAGAATGTTTCTGAAACCACAAGAGCTGTCGGCAACTAAAAGGGATTCATAACAGCTTGAGAGGGCCTTTGAGGGCTGTCAGAGCCCCCTGAGAGCGAAATGCAGTCCCTAAAACTTACGATGGTTGCGAACAATTTTGAGGGCCAATGTCAGAGCTTGAAGCTATGAAGACTGTCAATGATCTGGAAGGGTCCCTAACAGCTGGAGAGGACCCCAGGAAATTGAAAATAGACACTCAGCACTAGAGAGAACTAGAGGGTGATCCCCAATAGGTTTGGCAGATGTCTCTATGATAATAGCAGGGCCTCTGAGATCTAAAGAGAGTTCCTAAGGGTTAGCGATGGCTTTGAGGAATATTGAGAGCAAGTTTAAGCGGAAGAATATCATTGCTATCCCCAAAAAATCATCCTACATTACTTTCGTACTAGGAGAACCCTTGACATCTGGCGATTGCGATCAACGTACGTTTCGTATTACCTTCGCCAATGCTTTCCAATCTCAAATATCCACCTGAATGTGTTCTAAAACTATGCCAGAACTGTTTTTTTTTGTGCTATTATCACCTTGACTATGTTGATGCACATGGCGGTGAGAGACAGCCCGAACACGAAGTAGGCCATCGATGCAGCCATGGTGAGCGAGTCCTGAAATACACAGTAAGCACGTTACTGTCCTGTCCGTACCGCTGCATCTGACACTGGGCCCTGTGCGCATATTTCGACCGCGGAAGGTATGAACCACAATTGACTGCAGACATGGGTGTAACCACGGATTAATTTTTTTGTGGAGGGTGGGGGTGACAAATCAGGGACACGGTAAGTTTGAACAGAGTAAAGGGGCCTAGCCCACCCCCAAAAATCGGAATTCAGCCACATTTTTCAATGTAATTATCAGCCACTTAAATTCAATGATCAATGTAATTCAGTTTTCAGATGTACAATTGCTCAAAATGATATTTTGGGATCTAAAAGTTCCACAAAATTGGCAAGTCTCACTACTTATCACTGTCTACGAACATTTAGCTTTATGCCATATGTGCTGGACCCGAATTCACGATCATCATAGAGCAATGATGTAAGCATGCTTGACGTTACCCTCTTGTTGCAGGAACAAAACATGAGGTATTGGGCGATGGTTTTATGGTAGCAAATATGGACATATCATTAGCTTTCTCATGCTTTCCTGTTTTACGGGCACATATTTCGATGCAATGACAACCAGGGTAGATATAGGGTGTGGCACTGAGGGCATGTACCCGACGTGGAAGGAATTTTTTT
Organism: Imbricaverruca yamaguchii; assembly: GCA_034440575.1. Lineage (NCBI taxonomy): Eukaryota > Metazoa > Arthropoda > Thecostraca > Neoverrucidae > Imbricaverruca > Imbricaverruca yamaguchii. Next base: position 658,615 of record JAOTOL010001580.1, read on the forward strand.
TTTTTCAGCCGGAGGCGCCCCTATGAAATCAAAAGGCATCCCTCCTCGGAGGAAAGGGCCGAGTTTTTTTCAGGAAGGTCAGAGTGCAACCCGCTCCATATAATTTTACAGCCATAGGCTCCCGCCCCTCCAGGTGCTTTCTCAATAGCGCCGCTCCAAAGAAATGGCACCTCTCCAGACAAGTACGCCCATGACAATTCCTGGGTGTACCCCTGATTACAACATTGCTCTCTCGCAGTTATGAATTCCTGCTACTTATAAAATTGTGCGCATTCACGCGAGGCTTCTCTTGCAAATTTGACAACTTCCGTTAAACCATTAAGAGGAGAGGATAATTTTACAAAAGTTCTATATTTGCTGTGTCCGGAACAGCAATGTGGAAGTGTAAATTAATAACCAGCGATGAGAGCACCGTCCAATCAGGCGATGGCGGATATTTTTTGGGGGCCCCTAGTCATATAGGATAAGAGCAGGAGCGGTCCGTGGCACCCAAATGAAGTGAGTCAGAACAAATTGCCGGATTTCGACCAGTATTTTTTATAAGTACCCACTATTATTTTATGCTAAAATGAGTATGAACAACTATATATATATATATATATATAAATAATGTATATATATATAACTATTAGTATTGTTGATATTCTTGTTGTTGATTATTTCAGTGCAAAATATATCAAGTTAATGGGAAGCCCCACATCGATGGAGTGCATGCTACATGATACCCCATGTTAAAAGTCTAAACTATTAGTGGACAGAGCCAATATTGGGGCGGGGGCACGTGCCCTTAAACAAATATACAAAGAGAACACGCCTGATCTAGACGTATGTGAATGAGAAATGGAAAACAATCCTTAAAAAACAGCCGCAGGTTTCAGTTGAAGTCATAACCACGAAACGCGATGACTCTGAAAAGTAAACTAACCTTTGACCTTAAAGCTTGGTCTGACATGTCGCGCGTTGAAATGTTACTCGAGGTTTCCACGGGCTTTCTCTTGATACCAAGCATGAGTAGCTTTGGGATAAAACGAAGAAACGCGGGGCGACCTAAGAAATGAGTTCGACCTTTGACTTGGAAAATTAATGCGACTTCTAAAGAGTTTATTACAGTACCACACGGCACATCACATGACTCCAATTGATGACAATTCAAGACATCCTAAGCTTCGAACAACCTAAGCTAGCCTTCAGTCTTGTGGTTGGACATTGACACGTCCCAGTTTGAAATGGCACTCGAGGTGCACCACGGGCTATTGCTTGATACCAGATGTGGGTATGTTGGGGCTAAAAAGGGCGAAGCGACCAAAGAAATCAGCTTGACATTTGACCTTAAGAATTAGTCCTATTCGGTAACAGTATAATACGGCACATGTGTGTGTGTGTGTGTGTGTGTGTGTGTGTGTGTGTGTGTGTGTGTGTGTGTGTGTGTGTGTGTGTGTGTGTGTGTGCATGCATGTATCTGTGTGTGCGTGTCAATGTGTGTTTATGTGCATGTGTATGCCTGTGTTGTGGGACAAGAGTCGAACCGTCAAACCAGACGGAGGACCCAACCGCCGAGTAACACATACAAACGCCAACAACTTTCAATAAGTGCTCGACCAGTCCCAACACACATTGTATCGAGGTGAAGCATGATGCGTGCATGCATGCAAGCATCATAGGCGTGATGGAAGGCGATAAGTCATGCATATACAAGAAGCTCGATGGAGGTGCCTGGGCAGTATTTCAGCGGGCTGGTGCAGAACGGGTCGACAAATGTTGCACGGTCAGCGACAGCGAGCGGCTGCACGCCACCAGTGACGCGCTCGTGTCGTGACGCTCGCACTTAGCGACGGCCTAACGAGGTACCGCCAAAAGCCGAGGAGATTTACTGTCGTATGGTGTGTTGTTACCGTATAAGGTGAGCCCAAACAACCGGCCCAGTGCAAGTATTGCCGAATGCGTTCAATGGCGTAATGGAAACACGAATCTCATTTTGTCGTGTTGTGGGTGCACACGCGCCCACAAAACTGTCGCCTTGCGGCTGAACAAAAACAACTAACGTCAGGATGATGCGACTTCTGCCTGCACGCGACAACAGGCCAAACAATTCTGAGTCTATTTCTGCGCGGCAATAGTTTATTGAACAAAGCCGCTGGGCGGCGACGACAGACATGGCGGCTCTGCACACGGCCTCGCCGGCATCGCCGGCGAGGCCGCCGCGGCCGGCGTGACCCGCGGCCGGCGTGACCCGCGGCCGGCGTGACCCGCGGCCGGCGTGACCCGCGGTCGGCGTGACCCGCGGCCAGCGTGACCCGCGGGCGGCGTGACCCGCGGGCGGCGTGACCCGCGGCCGGCGTGACCCGCGGCCGTCATTTCCGGCGGCCGCCGTCTCCTGACCGGGCGCCGACGTGACGACCGTCACGCTGCGATGGCCGCGCCCGGCCGCGCCGATGGCGTGACCGGTCTCGCGGCGTCACGCCGCACCGATGCCGACCGGGGCGGCGATAGATGCGGCCGTGCCAGGTCGGCTCCTGACGGCCACGGCGCTTCCTGTCGGTGCTGAGAGGCCCGGCCCAATACCCCACACAGCGGGTGCTGTGCGCTACGAGCTTGATCGTCAGCTTGGTGATCAATCGGCGAGAGAGAGAGAGAGAGAGAGAGAGAGAGAGAGAGAGAGAGAGAGAGAGAGAGAGAGAGAGAGAGAGAGAGAGAGAGAGAGAGAGAGAGAGAGAGAGAGAGAGAGAGAGAGAGAGAGAGAGAGAGAGAGAGAGAGAGAGAGAGAGAGAGAGAGGGAGAGAGAGAGATTGACGATGCCATATGACCCAGCAGTCGACGCGTCGTGGAACCAATAACTACCTAACCGACTGACCTCCTGCAACATGACTGTGGCCAGCGGCGCGGTACTGTACGATAACCACCCCGCCCGTGTCGCGTCCGTGCGTTTTTTCTTGCGGTCGCATCGGCGCTCATTGTTATTAATGCAGCAGTCCCTTGATCACACGTTCTGACCATTCGTCAAGCGACTTGCGCACGCCCGTGCCCAGGATGCGCTGGGCGAAGAGGAGCTGGTGTACGGGGTGGACTGGGCTCAAACACGGGCTGGACTCTCCAAAAGGAGATATTAGAAGAAGAACTCCAATTGAATAAGCCTGTTCTTCTGCCGACATTCATGGGCGCGGTCACTGCACTAGAACCGTGGGTGACAGCTTGATTCGCCCTCGGTGTGACCTTTGTGGACGAAGGTCAGTTAATTGCAGAAACGTGCCTTAATTTGTTGTCGCCATCGCTGGCGTTGTGGACTGTGTTTTGTGAATCGTGTCCTCAATTGTCATAGTCGATTTGTGCTGACGATGTTGCCAGCTAGAGCGCACTAGACATTGAGCTTCGTGACGTGCTTGCAACCGTGCGGTGGAATGCAAGTTATGTCGCCTGGCTTATACAAGCCAATCTTGGTAAGTTCCACGTAGAGTACAACTGGGTGGGAATTAAAACAAGTGCATGCGCCACATTCATTAGGTTTATCGGAATTGCATTTAAAGGGAAATAAATCTTACCTCAATCACGTAGTCTCCGAAGCCAATCGTGAACATGGAGATCACCACAAAATACAAGGTCTCGAGGAAGGTCCAATCTTTCTCTACTTGCTGGAAAATTGCAGCACCCATCAGGAGATAACTGAAAGAAAACATCATATATAGCAGAAGGATGCGTCATGTCCTATGTGAATGGGAGGCGTAAGTTAATTTACACCTTGAATAGGACACGTAGCTGTCAGCTGTGCGCATAAGCTAAGCTATATGCGACCACAACTTAAAAACTTATAGTTTTCTCAACATACTTCAGACCAAAAAGGACGACCTTGATCTAAATCTCCTAAATGTTTAGCTCAGTACCGATATTACAAATAGAGAGGACAGGCTCATATTCTGTCCATCGCATAGCACACCAGTATCGGCGTAACTTGAATCTTGCTATTGACATATCCTTTACTGTGTTGTATTACACAATGCATTATGGCATTCGTACTCTATTCCTCTGTCCACACCATGTTCATCCCATACCATTAACCTATCACATTACATTATCTATCTACCTCCTTCATTTGCATGCTACTGTACCACACAAAAAATGTAACATGAAGTAGCATAAAGCCTTCTTGTGCCTATGCTTGTCCTTCAGCACCATAGGCACCATTTGACCAATGACGTTTATACACCCTAAGACTAAAATAACTAGCTAATTACAGCAAACCGATTGCCTTCAAAAGGTGAAATGCGAACATACCAAAGCCCAAGACTGAGAGCCACCAGAATCGGTAGATCGAACTGCTCGTCTACCACGTAGCTTGGGCTGGTGGTCCGCATCTGTAAGAGGATGCAACGTTACCACGCTGACAATTACACACTGGTCGAACTACTCATCCACCACGTAGCATGGACTGGTGGTCGGCATCTGCAGAAGGATGTAACGTTATCACGCTCACAATTGCATACACACATTACACTGTACGGCCATGTTTTCTATCAGACCACATAATGTGCCAGCCATCCTTGTGTAATGTTTCTTATGTTGTCAGCACTTCGTTATGCCCTGGAACTCTGTGACGATGCAGGCGCTACAGATAGCCTGACAGTCCTGTCAGACAACCGCGGGGCACATTATATCCGCAATGCATCACGCATTATAGCAGAACACATTCTACACATGAGGACACACACACATCAAGACAACTGTGCGTCGGTGGCTCAGTGAACGGGAACTAAGCGTCTGGCACGCAGTGGTACGGGGTTCGATTCCCGGCGATGCCCGCCCTCCCACCAGGGTGAGAGGCAGGCGACACCACATTGCCTAAGCTGCTGAGTGTGTCGTAAAGCTACAACCCGATCCGTCAAGACGACAACACGACAGCGATGGCACCGGTTGACGTGACGATGGAACAGCGAACTGTGGCGAAATGACCGCTGTGGCCTGTCTGTAGCCGTGCAAGGCTGCTCGGCGGTTTTCCAGCTGACGCTCGGCGATGTGACGTGTGGACAAGGCGCGGCCGTTGCTGCAGCAGCGATGGGCGAACGCGCCCCCGCTCCAAGTTTTGCGAAATTGAACTTTGCGTCGCCATGTGAACAAGATATCGGCCAAATAACCATCTCGTCCCCTATCCTAGCCAACATCCGTGGCAACGCCAATGAAGAACAAGATTGCACTGTTAGTTCATGTCTATGCGATATATTTGGCTTTCGGGTGGCTCGCCTACTATGGTCAGAGCAATTCAAGTGAAGCCGTTCAACCTTCGTGTTATAATTTTAAAAAGAAGCAGTCCAATGCATCATGATAATTTTGCATCCATGCACGAATATTTCATTTCTAAGATCACGACAGTGATTTGGATGCCTTTCCGTGCTGCCGGATCACCAGGCCTAGAGCTCAGGCATACACCATCTTCAGTTCCCGGGTGGGGTTCCCCAGTGCCCCCAGAGGCACAGGGACGATTCCCAAGTTAGAAGGCGATGATTTTCAAGTTCAAATTACAGTCATTTTCAAGTTAGGTTTCAAGTGATAAGAAGGCAGCCGGCTGCGTATGACCATTATTGCGTGTTCGACCATTGCGGCGTTCTGGGACAAATTGACCGGACGTGTTCTACTATTAACACACCATTGTCTTTTATTTTGACAAATTTGGATCAGGGGGTGGTTTGTGGCCGAAAACACAGATGTTCATTTCCAGAGTGCCTTGGTTAGTGGCTTAGGATGATAGGGATGATTGGGCGTAGGATCATCTGTCTAGGAAGAAATGTGCCAATTGAGGCAGTTTTCGTGATTTTGACAAGAAGTGTTCAATATTTCAAAGACAATTTCTTAGATTAAAAAATGAACATTTTTGTATTCCCGATTGTGCACCTGCAATACAACCACGAAATGCTATGCATTTTGTCGTTGCCATGCTGAATCTTTTTGCAAGACCGTTTAGTTGTATGCAAAACGTTTATCAAACATTTTGGAAATGTGACTACCGATTCAGGTTAGCGTTGTTTACAGAAACGTGTCCCATCCAAAATTGCCGACCATCATCAGTAAAACAAAAGTGTTTTTTTTCCTGCTTAACGATGTAATAGCAAGCTCAATGCGATGGTGTATCCATCAGAGACTGCGGGCTATGCCGGTCGGCCAATATGGGCTATCTAGCACGATGCATGAGTATATATATGGGTTTATGGTAAAAGCGACCATTATTCCAGCATTATTACCCCATAATGTTGTTGCGGACTTCTTGTAGGGGAGTTGCAGCTTAGGGAGGGAGGGGTGAGGCATGCTAGAGTTGTCGGCAGTGCCGCCACGGCTGGGTGGCACTGCATTGACATAGATATGCACCAACACCAAGACATATCGCAGACGGTATGGTACGCAGTAGTCATGGCAAGATGGCCATACAACTACAATGCAGCATCTAGTATGTCAATCAAAATAACTCGCTGGAATGCATCGACAACCAATAATGTGTATCTCAAAGTGCATCTGAAAAAGATCGACAGCAAAATCATTAAATCACGTAATGTTGAATACAAACGACCGGCCCCAGCAGTGTACGACGAGCAGTCTGCTGCCAATGTCGTTGTACAGTCTCGTTATCGACATTCTTCGATGATCGGCATTCAATATGAAAGTAGGGTAGAGGCAGGTAAAGAAAATACCGTTTCTCTTTTGCCACTGAGCCCTCTCAAACATAGCTCCGGTGGAGCATTAAGAGATTAGTCGTTTCGACGCCGCGAACTACTGCTATGTCCCATCCCCTATATTTGAGATAGATAATCCCTGTTAAGTAAAAAATGCCCCAAGGACAGTATGGGGTAATGCTACTTACAAAATCGTTGCCTTCACTGGAAAGCCACTACTCGTACGCATTGGTGAACCCAGGGAGAGGACACGGAGGCCGTGTCCCCCTTCCCCCAAAACGGCCATGCTTTCCAACGTGCGCACTAAAATGACATTCCCTCGACGTAAAAAAATAATTCAGAAAATATATAAAGAACAAATAAAAGTTATTAAGGGGACCCACCGAAGGTATGCTGTTTAAATCCGAAGGTTTCTGAAATCGTAGAAGGTATTTGGAAATTGCCCCTCTCAAACCGGTAACAATTAACATTCTGGACACCACTCTGCTTGTACGTTGTGCTCAATAACACACCGGCCGACTGGTGTAGGCCACAGACGCCGCACCGGCACCATAACACACCAGCCGACCAGTGTAGGCCACAGACGCCGCACCGGCACAATAGCACACCAGCCGACTGGTGTAGGCCACAGACGCGGCGCTGGCACAATAGCACACCAGCCGACTGGTGTAGGCCACAGACGCGGCGCCGGCACAATAACACACCAGCCGACTGGTGTAGGCCACAGACGCCGCGCCGGCACAATAACACACCAGCCGACTGGTGTAGGCCACAGACGCCGCACCGGCACAATAACACACCAGCCGACTGGTGTAGGCCACAGACGCCGCACCGGCACAATAACACACCAGCCGACTGGTGTAGGCCACAGACGCGGCGCCGGCACCGGCCGCATTTAGATGCTCCATATGACATTGCGAAGCATAAAACACTTTGTATTACTAAGTATGGCAAGGATTTGCATTCGATGCGTTTTTGTTCGTTGGCATCATTTACCTGAATCCGTTAGCACGTTTGGAAAGTTATGAGTAATTATGTGCAAGAAATGTGGAATTAAAACTTCAATAGCTTGCAAAAATGACACAGAAACTTGCACTATGAAATTATAAGCACGTCGAGGTACCATTTTTTTAAAGGGCGAAAAAGGGCACTGCATGACCGACGCAGTCGATGCGCCCTTAAACTCCAATAAGTAGCCAACCATTTTTTTTTAAATGCGGTAATTGGTTTTGGAAATATGAAACAATATGCTTTGGCATTTGTGATAATCACGTAAACTTCGAACATTGAAACAGCTGTTTAGACCTGCCCGATCTGTCCTGGAGCTACAAAATGCTGAAAACATTTGCTATTTTAATTGTGCATTTTGCATGCTTACAAACGCGTCACAAGTGTGTTAACAATCATAGATCAAGCATCGAAATAGGTCGTTGCACTTTGCCTATGCAGTCACGAGAACGTAAGATGCTAGCACATACCTTTCTGTATTTTGTACCAACTTTTGAACACGAGTATTATGGTAACTTCTTGAAGCCTTCCAATCTTCCAGGGAACCTACCTATCCATGAACGCTATTCATACAGTGGATCGCCATCACCGTGAACAACCGGCACTCTGTGGTTAATCAATGCCAGGGCCGCATTATTGTCATCACGCAATTGTTCCTGGCTGCCTCTGTATAATCATAACACTGCCAGCGCATGGCATCCATCATAATCTACAGCACAGGCAATCCAGCCATTAATGGAGGACACCGACATCGATAGAACGGACCATCTGTCAATACTACCGGGCAGACCGGCTGGACTGTTTGCAAACATCACTTCCGGACCTTGTGACAGCGGCAGTGAGGAACAGCACAGCCGATTTAGTTGAGTTCGTAGCCCTGAGTCATTCCTTGATCTACACTGAAGGCATAAGTGTGTGGCATCAGCATGAATTCGACCACAGTGCTGGACACTGGAGGCGTGGTAATTGCCGTGGCTTAGAAGCCTGACGGTATCAGGATGCACTCAAAGACATTCAGATTGAAGCCGACAGGCTAATTTCAATGTGTTTTAGCCATGCTGGTCGAAGAGCTGCCAATTCATGTGATAGCTTCTGATATTCGTCTATTAATTTGAAACAGCACGTGTTGATCATAGGCTTTCGCGTCATCTAGTCCAGATCAAGGGCGAAACCAGGGAAAGGAGGAAAGGAGGACATGTACCGCTATGGAGGCAACCAGTGGGCGCGATAAGGACAAGGACGTGTTCCAACTCTGTGTTACTGTGGCAAACAGTTGCCAAATGTTATGGACATATTTGTCAACTCTGATCACAATTGTTCACTTCGCAGTGCTCTTGAGTTTTCTAACACTCATTAGCATCCATCCGGAATGCGTCTGACACAAAAATACGCTATGGCATGGCGTCTTGCCGATCTCCTCGAATATGTGTATATATACATATATATGAGTTATATATATATATATATATATATATATATATATATATATATATATATATATATATATATATACCTGCATATGTTTGCTTACAGTGCAAGTTAAACAGACATGTCAGCATTTTATCACACTTCTGTGAATGTATGTTGTACACAACGGTGTGCATTTGTATGTCGTGTATGCTTTCGCAGAAAATGATCATTGCTGAAAAAGTAAGAGTTCACCGAGTCAAAGTTCTTACTCATCACGGTATTATGATGGTGTCTCGGAAATAATTAGCTGTGCAATACATAGCACCAAGCCCCTTGCTTTTTCGTTCCTTCCTGTCAGAATGTTCAGAGGTGGTCCTGTTGTCACTGCATCAAACGTACTAAGCTGTCACGGTCATCACGTGCACGTGCAATTGACTTCTATTGATTTCCATTGACGCAGAGGACATGCTGTTTCCAACAAACAGCCAATGGTGTGTCATTACCCTAATCGAAACGCTCGTTGTCTTGCATTGTTCACGCATGTGGGAGGTGCAGGACCGCTCGGTCAAGTGAGATCAATCGATGGTGATATGTCCTTGCCATCGGCCAGTGTTGTGCGCTGTCATTGCCACTGGCCAGTGTTGTGTACTGTCCTTGCCATCGGCCAGTGTTGTGTACTGTCATTGCCACTGGCCAGTGTTGTGTACTGTCATTGCCACTGGCTGGTGTTGTGTGCTGTCATTGCCACTGGCCAATGTTGTTTACTGTTATTGCCATCGGCCAGTGTTGTGTACTGTCACTGCCACTGGCCAGTGTTTTGTACTGAAATTGCCACTGGCTGGTGTAGTGTACTGTCATTGCCACTGGCCAGTGTTGTGTACTGTCATTGCCACTGGCTGGTGTAGTGTACTGTCACTGCCACTGGCCAATGTTGTTTACTGTCATTGCCACTGGTCAGTGCTGTGTCCTGTCATTGCCACTGGCCAGTGTTGTGTGCTGTTATTGCCACTGGCCAGTGTTGTGTACTGTCATTGCCACTGGCCAGTGTTGTGTACTGTCATTGCCACTGGCTGGTGTAGTGTACTGCCACTGTCATTGGCTAGTGTTGTGTACTGCCACTGCCACTGGCCAGTGTTGTGTACTGAAATTGCCACTGGCTGGTGTAGTGTACTGTCATTGCCACTGGCCAGTGTTGTGTACTGTCATTGCCACTGGCTGGTGTAGTGTACTGTCATTGCCACTGGCCAGTGTTGTGTACTGTCACTGCCACTGACCAGTGTTGTGCACTGTCACTGCCACTGGCTGGTGTAGTGTACTGTCACTGCCACTGACCAGTGTTGTGTACTGTCACTGCCACTGGCCAGTGTTGTGTACTGTCATTGCCACTGGCCAGTGTTGTGTACTGTCATTGCCACTGGCCAGTGTTGTGTACTGTCATTGCCACTGGCCAGTGTTGTGTACTGTCACTGCCACTGGCTGGTGTTGTGTACTGTCACTGCCACTGGCTGGTGTAGTGTACTGTCATTGCCACTGGCTGGTGTAGTGTACTGTCATTGCCACTGGCCAGTGTTGTTCCTCGTCGGTCTATGGCCACTCTCGATTAACTCTGAGACCCCATTCATCTTCCCAGGAACGTGCGCATCAACCCGGACTTTTACATCGGCCCGGGCCACTCACATCGGCTCAGAGACACTTCACACCGGCATCTGACCTCTATTGGCCATCCAGCCTGTGGAGTTCTCACGGTCCCCCCAGCTCACTAGGACCGCCAGCTCTCAACTGGGCCAGGGGTTCCACCAGCTCTCAACTGGGCCAGGGGTTCCGTCAGCTCTCAACTGGGCCAGGGGTTCCGCCAGCACTCAACTGGGCCAGGGGTTCCGCCAGCACTCAACTGGGCCAGGGGTTCCGTCAGGTTTCAAGTGGTCATTTAGTTCCCACTGGTCGTTTCATCTCCTAAATCGAGTTTGTTCACATTCAAAGATGAAATCGATCTTGGGTCGATTGGTGTATTATGGTATGCTTTTCATCGAAAACTTTATCTTTTTTCCCGTCTCAAATATTTTTTCCCCAGAAGCTATGAGTGGGTACTCATCCCTTGCTCTCCTTGTATGCAAATAATAAGCGCTACAAACTGGCACGATGCCACAAAACCCAAGAAGACCGAAACTAGCAGTGATACGATTTTTCCTGCAGGCGGGATATTTTCGGAGCCACCCCTATCCATGGGTGCCATTAGGGGGATGTCCACCCAATTTCTGAATAGTGGCGATTCGTCCCCCCTCAATTTCTTTCGTTTCCCCCAAACCTTAGCTACCTGAGTGTGTTCGCCGCAAATTGTAATTAATCATTTATAAAGTGAAAATATTCATGCAAGAGAATCACCAAAAACATGAGAAGCCGACCTAGCCAATCAAAGTACTTCACAGGTTATTAGCGTCACAAAATCTCCGAATGGTAATCAGCAAACTTTAGAAACATCTGCTTCGAGGCCATTCTTCAATAACATGAACCTTGACTATATCGTGTTATCGCTTGGGGGGAAAATTGTGCTCCATGAGGCAGCAAATTTCCACTATCGCAAGGCTTTATGCGTCTTAGGTTGCATTCCCCTCCACATATATCAATATATCTTGAACAAACGTGACTCTGGTGTCCTTGAGTATACACAAGACCATGAAGAGCAGTCAAGGCAATCTTAAGCACGTAGTTGACGTCGTATTCGTATTCGTATTCAGCGACGAGTTCGCTAGAGGCGTAATTGTATTGGTACTCGACGACTGGTTTATGATCGTTCGAATCAATTGCTACAAATGCTTCTGCTTGCATTGAACACGCTGGAAGGAACTACATGGGTCTCACACTATCACTTTAACAGTCAAAGTTTAACGTAAGCCGGTTTCTTCAGTCGCTTCTCATGTTTTTTTGTTTCATCTAAACCTGCCCAAATCCGGTATCTAGCAACAGCCTGTGGTGAACCAGCGTGTAACACTTTAAACCGGTACATGTCAAAGTCAAACTTCAATGTCAAAGGTTAGCTTGATGTATTATATGGAAATATTGAAGCGATATCTACCCAATGTTGCTGTCGCTTCAATTTTCGTCCAACAGGCGTCACTCGACATGGCTTGCTATGTTGTAATATAAAGCTAAGCAATCTAATTATCATTCAAGGGCGAAGTTAAGGCTGGTACTCCGGTCGCTTCATTTTTTTCACTTTAGCTCAAACTTATCCAAATCTGACATCAAGCGATAGCCAGTGGTTAACACTGGAGTAACGTTTCAATCCGGGATATGTCAAGGTCAAATGTTTGATTGAGTTCTTCGATGACCTCGTGTTTCATCGCTATAGCTTCAATTTGCAGAAAATGGGTGTCATTCGACATTGCTTGTTGTGTGATATCTGAAAGTTAATAATTCGAAATAATATCAACTGGTCAAAATTCAAACGATTTCTTCGGTGGCGTTGCATTCTTCCCGCACAAACCTATCCAGATCCTCTATTAACACGCGCCCTTGAGGGGGGGGGGGCGAAATCCGCCCACCCCTGCAGATTTCCGCAGATAACTCCAGATTTTACCGGCCGATATACGCCATTGTTTGCGTACCTGCTTAAAAATGAAGGGCATGTTGTTTCAAGTAAGAAAACAGAAATCGGCCGAAAATTGTTCGAGTTAGGGGTCGGTAAAGTCAAAATATTTTATCACCGCCAGACCATAAATATCCGCGCTGATGCGCTTCCCGTATATTGGCAAAAAAGAAGTATTCTTCGCAACACTAGCGACTTGTTTGATGTATATTGTTATGCTAAATTGTTTCAAAGTCATGTCAGGTCACCGATGTCAAATCAGGTCAAGTTTATGACAGGTTAACACACGCCCTGGAGGGGTGGAGGGCGAAATCCGCCCATCCCCTCCGATTTTTCGTACACAGCTCCATATTGTACCACCGATATACGTCATTTGTATCGTACCGGCTTAGAAATGACCGGCGCATTGCTAAAAGCAAGAAAAAATGAAAATCGGCCGAAACGTTTTTAAGTTATGCGTCGTTATTTGTTTTTAATCGCAGCGCCAGACCACAAAAATCGGCGCTGATGCACTTCCGGTATATTGGCAAAAGGGAAGTGTTCTTGACAACACTAGCAACTTGTTTGACTCATATTGTTATGCTATATAATTTAAAAGCTATGTTAGGTCGCCGAGGTCACCATGACAGGCTAATGGAACCAAACATGGTCAACTGGAATGTTGTCATACATGGAAATGACTGTCATGCGATTGATGTTACTTTGCATGCTACTCCCTACACATCATTCTGTTTGTCGTGTGCTTAAGCGTTTCTATACTTTATTAATGTATTTCACTCCTTTCTTTGCAAAGCCGATTGTGCCGAGCCGCCCAATGGAGCAGTCAGGTGGGCAACTCGGTTCCGGTAACTGGAGCAGGTAATGACCTGATAAAATGCTCCTATATAGGTGACCTGAGGTCAAATGGCGGATCTGGCGTGCGTATTGCATCATTAGCAATGTCCGAAACATCGTTAATTCCAACTCTGGAGCATTTAAACACAATCACAGCGATCCATACCAATGAGAAGCCAAGCCACGCAAAACCAGAAAATTTAGTTATTTTAACCTCATTTGACCTTGAAGATATTGACCTAAGGTCACGAAATTTGCACACAATGGAATTATATCTCGTGCCCATCCACCCTGCGAATTTCGTTGCTCTAAGCCTTAATGGGAGCCGAGATCTTAGGGGGGCAGAATCCGCCCCCCACCAGTGCGCGTAATTTTCAGAGGCCCTCCAGGGCGCGTGTTAAGCCCATGGTGGACCCTCGAGTAACATTTCGAACCGGACATGTCAATGTAAAACTGCAATATCGAAGGCTTGCTTGAATTGTTCGAAGTCATCGCGCCTCGTTGCTATTCACTTTTCATCAAGTGAGCCTCATTCGACGTGCTGTGAGGTACTCTAGAAAACCGTGCAAAAATCACATTAATTTGCAAAGTCAAAGGTCGAGCTCATTTCTTTAGACACCCCGCTTTTCTTCGTGTTCTCCCACATCTACTCATGTCCACTCTACCCATATCAAGAAATAGCCCGTTGGCAACCTTTGAGCAACATTTCAAACCGGGACATGTCAGATCAAGCCTCAAGGCCAAAGGCTATCTTTAATTTGCTAAAGTCCTCGCGTTTCGTCGCTATAGCTTCAATTTGTATTATGCGAGTGTCATTCGACGTGGGTTGACTTACGGTATCCGAATGTTGATATATCGATATAATTATAATTAGCGTACTAATCCAACTGAGAACCCTGCATGTCATACTTAGACTAAACCGCTACTAACAACTAGCACGCGGCGGCCGGCGTGATAGGCGGTCTGGACAATTACCTCTTTGTTCGCACGGTAAAGGTCCCTCGGTGCTCTTCGACAAGTGTAGGCTAAAGACAGGACCAGCCTAGGGAGATGTCCCCAACCCAGCCCCCGCCTTCAGCATCTAAAATATTAAACAAACTATAACATAATATTCCCTTAAAGTGAATGTCCACTTGCCTCGCCTTGATTACAAACACTGGCTCTCATAGACAGACATGTAGCATACTTGGTGTAAAGGCAGCGAAAATGATCTTTTTGGCCCTGCACGCCTTAAAAAAAATCACTCACCTCCTAATTACATTGTACTATGGTGCTCATGTGAAATCGGGCCTAGGACACACGGCGTAAAGCTAGATGTTTATAGGTAGTGATAAGGAATGAAGCGTGTTAATTTTGGCGTTTTTTTGTTTGTTCCCAACATATCATTTTTTAAACAATGGTAAATCTAAAAACCGAACATTGAAAATTAAGTGGCTGAAATCCGATTTTTCGTGGGGGGGGGGCTGATCCTCTATGCTGTTCAAACTTACCGCGTCCCTAGTTTGTCCCCCCTACATTTCAAAACCGTGGGTACACCCATGCATCCTCCTCCCTCCACACAAAAATCATGCTAGGAGTACTGAGTCTAGGGACACCAAGATTAGTGATGCGGCCACCCCTCTACTATAAGGGCACTACAACCACAACACTCCACAACTACTACTGGGAGTCAATCACTTATCGAAGTCGAAGCTGGCTGACGATATTGACCAGAGAAGCAACCGCCTTGTAAGGCTTGATATTTGAAGAACACTGAATTCGCAAACAGCTGTTGTTATCACGTTTATTTTGGAAGTTATGTTCGTGTGGCCTGACTTCCCAGGTGCCCGATTAGAGATGCAAGCTCAGATCATTTTCAGGGCTTGTGCATAAGCAAGCCGTTACTGGACCAAAAGCTGATCGTTTTAGTGAAGTGAACATGCTCTTATTGTTGATTCATAGGTTGCCTGAGACGCTGATATAATTTAAACGTTTCCAGGTCAATGTAATTGACATGGCTAGAGTCAGCCATGGGATGTAATAACGAATACCGCTCGTTTGTAGCCGCTATATTCCAGAATTCCTACTAGTATCCCCGGTGCGGATCCAGATAAATACTTTTAGGCTCTGTACATAAAGAAGCTGTCACTAGACCGAGAACTAGCCGTTTCGGGTAGGTGGGCATGCTCTGTTTGTTTATTTATAGGTTGGATCGGTCACTTATCTTATTTAAACATGTTCGGATCAACGTACTTTATGTAGCCCGAATTCGCGATTGGGATGTCATGCCGAGAACTTCCCGCTGGTGGCCGTTGTGAAACGGGCTAGTAGTCTGCTTGGTCTGCTGTCTTTCTGGCCATAAAACTATCATGAACAGGTGGCTTCTTTGCATCGCTATCGGTTGATGGCATCTAAAAATAAAGGTAAGATATAACTGAGATCGTTCGAACTCAAACAATTCTAAATTTTGTCGGAAGGTGGCTCTGGAACATACGTCAGATGCTTTATGTTTTAAATTGAAACAGCGCACATGGGATAGTTGATCTTGCACAGTAGCCGGGGCCATATGCACATTTTATCGTGCATTTGCCCTGGAACGAGGCTCATTCTTGCTCTTGGTCTTGCGATCACGGGAAGGTATTTTTAATCTATATTCGACCAGAATATTGTCGCCAAATTTGCCCTCACCGACCGGACGCCCAGCCCGGCCGGCCGGCCGGCCGGCTCGGCTGGCCGTCCCGACGATGCGTTGCCAGCCGGTGGCCAGCTACCTTTGCCAGCCGGTTGCCAGACCCATCACTAGAGATAGCAATCTGCAGAAATTATCCGACCCAAGTACGACCAGAGCCCGACCTCTGACCCTAGGCTCAATGCAGAGGCGCACCCAGGATTTATTTTTAAAGTGGGCCTCGACGAAAAAAAATGTGTTTGAACAGAGAAGACTTTCAGCGAATTCCTAGTTTTCCGTGGTGAACATCTAACAATTTCTTGCTTGATCTGGTACAGTCTTGGTTTCGAAGGGGGGGGGCGGAGGAAGAGCGTTCCCTGGCCGCGCCTCTAGTCCAATGTTCGGCTGAGCCCATGACATGGTTGGACACAGTAGTACCGGTTCAATGTTCATGTGACCCCATAGCAATGAACTCAGTCGCTCCAGTCAAATGTTCACAAAGTGCACACTTAGGACATATAAGCGACGATTGACGCTCAGGTATGTCGACTACGCTGGACGCGGACAAACAGACTTAACGTGCCGGCACATGGACAGATGGGCACTCAAAACAGTTGATGTGGTAAATGGACCAACATAATAAGACTATTGCACATCGTTGTTGAAGGCATACTCTATTCGGCGAGGGCTGGAGTAGCTTCTGCCTCATCAGCTCCTTCACACCGCACTTTCATTGATTGTCTGGGTGTATTTATGGTATGGGACTTATAATTATCGTATAATCACTATAGAATCCCTACAATCACTTATAGTTCCTACCAGAAACGCACCGAAGGGGGTTTGGATGCGCTCTTCAGAAGTCCAAATACACTAGGGAGTCCGGAGCTCCATCCCTAAAAACAATAAATGCCCTAGATCAAACAATAATTTAAAAAGATTTTCACCGCACACAACCATAAATTTTCGATGCGCTTCGAGCGTCGAAAGCGATCTTCTTTCGCGAAACTTCGTTTGAGTCGGACTCCCTTGATGAAACTCATGGATGCGCTTTCTTCCTTCTTATCCGTGCTGATGACATGTAACTAAGAAACACAATAATGTTTGTGCAGAAGCGATATTGTGGTTATAGTGACACAGGAATTCCACCAATCCTCTGTCTAATTCGTTTGTTCTGTATCTGAGGTATTCTTGCACCGGTTGCCAAGAAAAGCGTGTCTCTCAATACTCTAGGTCAGCAAGCTACCTGACGTATCGAAGTTATTATTGTTCTACATCAAGGTCGTGGAAAGGAAAAGGAGGGAAACCCAATTCGCTGGATCATCATTTATCCACACGCCGATAAACACTTATGGTTCTAAGGTGGCAGGTAAATGACGGCCAAGCGTAGGCAGTGTTGCAGTCGCCGTCTCCCATTGTCGGGTTCCGCCACTGACGTCAGGCGGGCCTGCGTGCGCGATTACAACACGCACAAGTGTATGAGTCGCAAGGCGTATGGGGGGGGGCGATCAATTTCCTGTATGGGTGTCGCTCCTTTGATGCTGAATGCATGGTGGGCACCGTTGGAACAATGCACGTGTGCACGTGTGCACGTGTGCCGCAGCGTGGGAACGATCCACCGCCGCGCTGGCCAGCTGTGCGCCTGTTGTCCGAGTCAAGGAGCGGCGAGTGGAGCCCGCTCCAGCACCAATGTCGCTGCTGCTCGCAGTGACGTGACGCAGGACAGCACTGTGACGCAGGACAGCACTGTGACGCAGGACAGCACTGTGACGCAGGACAGCACTGTGACGCAGGACAGCACTGTGACGCAGGACAGCACTGTGACGCAGGACAGCACTGTGACGCAGGACAGCACTGTGACGCAGGGCAGCACTGTGACGCAGGACAGCACTGTGACGCAGGACAGCACTGTGACGCAGGACAGCACTGTGACGCAGGACAGCCGAAGCTAGTGATTTCAGACATTGTTCTGCTAATTCCGGGAGGGTGGTTGGCACAAAGGCCAGGAATTAGTGAGGTAATGAATTACGAACACAGAGACATGTTGGCTGTGTGCACGATCGCTTAGCGCCGGTTCTTGCAAGGAAACTATAACTACATCTGTTGGTTGTTTTGGTTTACTAAAGCGCCCATATAACTACATCTCGCCCACAGTTTTAAATAGTACAACACTTCATGTTCTAGGGATAATTGTAGAAAAACCTTCCAGGAAGAGGCGGCTGCGCCCTTCAATTCCCCTTGGTTACGCCACTGCAGCACGTGCGTCTGTGTAATTTTCAACCAGTGAAGTTGGCTGAAGCAAACCTGGCGATTGATCGATCTACTTCGCATCCGCTTTCACGAAAGATTGCTCTAGTTAGCTATTGTCACAGCAATATTGCACTGTAATTGTTCATTTGGCGCTCACACAGATAGAAATGTCAGGTAGCCTAACCAAGATAACCCCTTCACCAGGGACGGCGGGATGTGTAAGGCGCTGGGTCGCTGCGCCCCTGGTGAGCTCAATAAAACTGCTTACTCTCCATAGATGCCATGCTTCTCAAAATGAAAAAAAAAAACACTTCAAAACTAAGCGCTGCATTCTGGCAGGTTAAGTAAGTGCAGATGCTGATGAGCTTTCTAGTCCTTTCTTCAGCACTTCTAATGACTCAAGGGATGCTATTATCCGGGTACACAACACAATTTGCTCGGCATCACTAATCAAATTCGCCAGAGGTGATCTTGTTTGCAGTAGTTTAATTCACTCTTCCCGTATAGCATAGGCCCAGTGCCGGATTCAGCGGAGCACATGTTGTTATGCTAACTGGGTACGAAAATGAATTCAACCATCAAAAAGCTTACAAGATTAAACTCGGAAATCCCGACAAAATTCTTCATTCTTGGTATAGCTTGTTATCATCATCTCCCAGGCGATATTGCTCTGAAAATTATCAAAAGATGCCACGGGACCAAGCGGGTATCACTACAGGTATGTCCCAGAATGGTGTACCCCAGGAACAGTCGACTGCAGTCTCTTCTCTTCCTCTATTTTCAGTTAATATCACCTCAGTGGAGAATTTGGGCCTCTTGGTGAAGTCTGATTTCATCCCAGCCCCCTCCCCCACCATTCTTTACCCGAACAATTACACCAGATCAACGATATTTCGGTAGTTTCACCACGCCATATGATAACTTTCCGGTGCGCTTCGCGCGCGTGGTCTTCGTGACATTTCTGACCACTCCCCTTAAGAACGTTCTGACTGCGACCCCTGCGTGCAACGTCTCAAAAGCTACCAAACACTGCAATGTGTCCATGCACGCCGTTTTTCATTCATACTGTAAAATCCTCGGGAAGTGGAATTACACTCCTTTCTCTTCGCTCTTACGCGGGTTAATACTTAGTTAGTTATTTGGGCTTTAGGGCACATCGAACATTAGCGAATTGTTTTCAAACGGTCTCAAATAAAGCAGCATAAAATCAGCTGCCTTATGAGGCCATACTTGACTATTTTTATACCTATCTAACCCCGTCATCTTTCACCTTTTGACATGAAGCTTTCCGGCATTATTGAGGTTCTGGCATGGCTCGTGCCAGACAGTTTCTGGCCAGACAGTTGCTGCACGACTGGCGTCTGTTCTCGGCGCCTGTCGTGCCGCCGTCAGCACATCAGGCGCCGACAGTTGCTGCTCAGAGGTCCGCAGAGCCGCCGAACGGCGGCACGACAAAAATATAGTTCCAGCCTTGCACGATATTAAGCAACATCGGCTCTGTCACGCCAAAATGGTGTAGGAGAAATTCACGGATGCATTCTTTCCATTTAACGTAAGCGTAATATTATAACGCCTTATGCAATGTGTAATAACCCATACCCATACCCATCAATGTCCACAAGCGTTCTTAGACAATATCGGGTATCAATACACACAAGTTCTCAGACAATATCGAGAAAACCTGTCGGCCTCAACTCTAATTGTGGCGGAAATCAGGCCAGGGACATGGCGTACCGTTTCAAATTGGAAAGTCTGCTCTAACTTTGGCGTTGGGGCCCATTGACTTTCAGGGAATGGTTCCGAACTCCGCCATATTACGAATGGCGGAGGGTCGGCGACGGGCCGCGGACCGCGAGCGTCTTTGCCGGCGGCCCGCCGTCTATGATGGAAAATAGTTCCAGAAGATAGCACGCAAGGCACCAATATGCACAATATATCACTGTAAGTGGCAGTGAAAAAGATGTCTGAAGGCACGTTAACTTTCATAAGTGTACTTTGCCTCATATGTTATGGAGACAGAGTCTCAAAATTATAAATATATTCTTCGTCCACGCACTAGTGATCATTCCGGGTTCGCTTGTCACCGACGCATATTTTAGAGTTCTTGAATGGAAGCAGGAACCTACCTGTTTTCTTTCTTTACTGGAGATCTCCTGATGTCCACATAAATATTGCATTTGACGCCTAACAAACATATTCATTCCGCAGTAAGCAGAAAGTCATAATTGTCATAATCATGACAATCATCGGCTAATGGGCCGCGTGGAAATTGCCAAAATGAGCTTGTTTTGCCC
Source organism: Imbricaverruca yamaguchii (assembly GCA_034440575.1). Taxonomy (NCBI): domain Eukaryota; kingdom Metazoa; phylum Arthropoda; class Thecostraca; family Neoverrucidae; genus Imbricaverruca; species Imbricaverruca yamaguchii. The sequence continues at coordinate 679,291 of JAOTOL010001580.1, forward strand.
GTTGTCTCAACACAAGGTGGCAGACTCGTCGCCAGTACTTAAACCCTGCTATAGCACTAGTTGTCTATCTGCGACAGTGTCGACGCGCTTGGTCATTTCTAGCCCAAGCGCTAGTATGAAGTGATTTGACTTCTTCCAGCCGCGCCTTAATCATTGATAATGTATACTTGAAATATGTGTTACAAATCACGAACACATTGTCTACCTTCCGGAAGCGCAGCCAGAGGTTAGTACATGCTGATAATAATTAGATTTGTCGCTAGAAAAAAAGATTAGGTTGAAAATTCTGGCGCACAAACGAATGTTGCAAGCATAATTTGGTCTCCTTTTTTCGGAGGAAATGAATCGCATTACGGATATTTTATGGTACCCTATGACTTTGCAGGAGGAAAATCAACCTACGTACTTTCCAGTTTCCAGCTGACCATGCGTTGGCAAAAATATTCGCGTGAGTAACAACAAATTGTCGCTAACACCAGCTACTACGCCACTAAAATAAAATACATGCCGATGTACAGTGCCCCCTCCCTTGTCGCGATACGTTCCGCCGCCATTGCTCTTGACCACTGGCTGGTTGCGTCCCTCCCTGTGCATCGTTATGTGCATATATAGTAATATAGGCCAGTAAAACACGTTCAACACTGGAGTATCCGAAAAACGGTTTCATGGATCAATGCCTAATTATATGGGACAGTGACTTTTCATCACATCGGGGACAAAATGCGGTCCATACCAATTATATCATACCGAATCACAAACACTTGATGCGCACTCATTTAACAACAAGGGCGCGGTGAGGAAGAATAGGGCAATGAACTGAAGGGAAAACAGGAATGACAGGAAGGTAGGAAGAATAGGTATTAAGCATACCGTTGAACACTATTTAGTTATCGAACGAAACTGCTATGGCTAGAACATTTGCTTCGAACACGGAACTTGAATAGAACTTTAAGTTGTATTTCTTTTTTGCTGAGTGCTCCTTTAATATAAATCAGCTACCCAGTGTTTTTTTTTCAAAGGTGGAAAAGGTAAGCGTTGTTTATCCACGCGCCACAAACGTGTCGTATTCGACCAGATAAAATGTCATGAGCATTGCTTCAAATCCACCTTGATGAAGCAAATATTATCTTCTTTCAGCCTGACACAATATGCTATTATAAAAAGTAGCATCCATAAAAGAGGACCCTTGCAACACTTCGTTTACCTCTCTGGGTAGAAAATCAACAAGATCGCTGTTTTTTTTCGAAATTGAATTTACACTCCCATCGGCGTTCGCATGTTCGGAATGCAAGTTGTTGTATTCGTAAGGTTACGGTGTGTGCAATTAAAATAAAGTCCGAAAGTACAGAAATATATTTATATGACTTTCTTGTAAATAGGTAAATACAAAGTTTATGAAACCATCCAAACATTGCTTAATTTACCTGCAGTATATTCTAAAATGTAATTTAAGGAAACATATTTGTGTGATCATGGTGGGTGCTGTTGCCAGGCGGAGTGAAAGTGTTGGTTATCTGAAGTTCTAGTTATCTTCCAAGACGTATATGCAAAGTTCCATCTTTTGACGTCATCAGTATTTTAAGGGGTGGTGGATGTACTCCATCGCCCCTTAAAATTGGAACTAGAACGTCAGATGGCAACAGTTGCACTCCGCTAGGCGAGAGTCTCCGCCTGGCGGAGGGCAATTGTCCAAATGTCCTGGGAGAATTTCAAGCGAATTTTCACCGATGGAAAGGGCAGAGTTAGGGCATACCACCGGGGATTTATGTCTGACGTGGCGATGGAATCGATTCAGGGAAGTTTCCAGGACGTCTGTGACGACGCCGGCGTCCCCCGGCCCGTCCACGACCGCCCGCCGCCTTTCATATGTTGGGGCGCGGATCATTCACTGAATGTTAATGGGCCCGAACGCCAAAGTTATAGGCAGATTTTCAGATTTAAAACGATAGTTGATGTGCTTTGCAAGAGTTCCGCCACCATTGCAGTTGAGGGACACAGGTTTTCTTGATATTGTTTAAGAACATTACGTGTATGGGCACTGAATTGAAAGAATGCATCTACAATCGTGAATTTGTCCTATACAATTTTGGCGTGGCAGAGCCGATGTTGCTTAGTATTGTTGAAGGGTGGAACTTTACTTTTATCACGTCACCGCACGATGGCCCTACGGCTCTTCTGGGCAAAACCGTCAGCGCTTGACGTGCATCGAGCCATGACAGAACCTCAATACTGCCGAAAAGCTTCATTACGTGAGACGAAATGTACGACCCTCAATATACTAGGAGGTGCTGAGTTTACATCAAGAGTAACGTCAGGGATTATGCAATATTACTCTATATAGGGATTATGCTATATCCTATATTTTGAGTAATATGGCATAATCCATAACGTTACTTTTGATGTAAACTCAGCACCTCCTGGTATATTGAGGGTCGCACATTTCGTCTCACGCAATGTCTAAAACCCAGGAGCACTTAAGAGCCATTCTTCGTTGTATTAAAGAAAAGCTTCATGTTAAAAGGTAGAAAATGACAGGGTTAGTTATCTATAAAAGTAGTCAGGTGCGGCATCAGAAGACAATTAATTTTATGCAGGTTTATTTGAGACCATTTGAAATTAATTCGTTAGTGTATAACATCTGGTATACAAATAAAATAATACAAAATGATAATTCGAGACAGAAATCCTGGAGCTCAGTGCAAAAATAATACGGTTAGATATGTATATACATAGTTAAGAATGGGATCGGAAGGCAGCTGATTTTGTGTCGGGTTATTTGAGACCATTGGAAATTAATTCGCACATGCAGAGCATATGATATACACTTTAAAGGACATAATGTGACAATTGGAGACACACATCCTGGAATTAAATGCGGAAATGGCAGGGTTAGATGTCTGTAAAAGGAATCGAGTATGGCAGCAGAATACAGTTGATGTCATGCCGGTTCATTTGAGACCATTGGAAATTAATTCTGTAATGTAGAACATCTGATATAACATTTATAGGAATACAATGCGATAGGTTCTGACACAGATTCTGGAATTAAGTGCAAAGGTGACGTGGTTAAACCTTCATGGAAGTTATTCAAGATGATATAAAAATATAGCACGTTGGATTTTCGTTTAGTTAAGAACAATGGAAATTGTTAGCGCATCACATGGAATATGTAGGATGCGTTTTAATCACCAGATGTTCAGTGGCCAATTGTTCCCATTTCAGTTTAAGGGCAAAGAGATCGGGTGAAATAATTTCATAATACAACGAACAACACATCATAAGGGAGCTTATTCCAATATTGTTCCAATTTAACCATTGGAAATCACTTGCACCTTCTCTAGATACCAGAATAGAGTATTAATCAGAGAGCCCACTATGGTGGTGCTCCTTCACAAACCCACTAACACAGCGGCGTCACCGGTATTATGTCCGCTCATAACGCCTAACGATGAATTTGTCTCCAGTAGATGGGCAGAGTCCATTCACGGATGTTTCCAGGATATTGTGGTGCAGATGCTGAGATGCTGATTCACTGGTACCCAATATTTTTATTGAGGACGGTGTATGGGCGTCAAAATATGCACATAAATACTTGCCGCACTACCGCACCAACGGCTAGTTTTCCAAATATTAAACGTGGTGGAGTATCGTGGTTCTGTGTGCTTTTGCCAAGTTGTCCATTGCTTAATATAGTTATGCCAGTGGTTATGTAGTGACCTTCTCCATGCCCCGTAGATATCCTACCACACTCTTATGGTGAAATAAACACTATGAGAGCATTGTGGCTAGAGTCCTTCTGATCTCATGCATTTCCGCGCAAAACCATATGTTTCATCATTATCCGAAACTGATAAGACACTACCTAATGGGATACTGCAGCCACATGCTGATTGTTGTTCAACGTGCACTGTTCAGCACCTTACTGTTTTGTGATGTGACAAGGTGGGTCGACTGCGTGAATGATGCTGTGCCGCAGCACCGCTAGTCGCCTGATATATACTGTACCGCAATGCAGCCAATATACCCGTTCAACGCCCCGCAGTCAGACTTCGCCACCGTTTCTTATCTACCATAACAAATTAGTTCACGTCAATATTTAGCCTAGACAATTCATGCATGCTAAGCCCCGCTGACTCATTCACGTCGGTATTGGGAACAGAAGCATGAGAATGTTCTTAGATTTGTTAGCATGGAGAGGGGTTAATGGTAATGCCATTCTGAATCCATTTCACTTCGTGCGACAAAGCGACAGACCTACTGTTGGCATTACATCAAGCTGGGAGGTTTAGGCGTAGTCACGTGGGCGACTAGGGATACCATGATCTTCCACTTTTCGTTATTTTATCCATGAGCCCCACGTGGGAAAAGAGCGCTTCTCTACCCCATGCTTTTCACCAAGGTCCCAAAACCTTCTCTGGGGAGATGAGTTAGCCATGTGTTTCCTATAGATAGATCCCCCACTGCATTTCAAACTTGGCGTTAGACCTGGGGCCTTGTGTTGGCGAACACGTCCATAATCGCGGTATGTCCGAACTGTTTCCGTCCCGGAACTTGTGGCGTAGCATTTATTTACGATTGGTCTCCGAAACAGAGTTGAAGTTGAAGCGGGGATACCGCCATTGATTCAATCAAGGGCGGTATCCCCGCTTCAGCTTCAACTAGCCCTTCGTAGGCGGTATCCCTTGATTTAGCCAATGTTCCGCCCTTGATACCTCCAGTGATTCAATGCAATATAATGGACTTCTTCCAGTGTAAAGAAAGGGATAAGTCGGTGTCTTAACCATGGTGTCTTGGCCTTTACACTGTGCAGATGTCACGAGTTTCCTGAATTTATGATGGCAATACCATTTACATTACATACGTTTGTTCATGCATGACTAGATATGGAAGCGGTGACATCGGTTTTAGGGTGTAGAGAGGCACCCACCATGGAAGGTCCCACAGCATGAAAGCCCAGCCAATTTTATTATAATCCTAAGTACCCTCAAGGTATCCCACAACCAATGGCTTATTCTGGGAGCCCCAGCAGCACACTTCCTTGCACTATTTCCTTCTCCGTGTCATGCTGAAGCACCGTCTTAATCCCCGTTAAAACGGTGACGAATTATCTGACCTGTGACGACTCCTCTGACCTACATCGACTCCAGCCGCTTGCAGTGAATCCTCAAACATGTGAGGACTTCCTGACCTGTGACGACATGCCTGACTTGTGGCGGCGATTCCCCTGCCTTGTGACGACTCGCGTGACCTGAGCGACTCACCCTGACCGCAGCGGACATGGCCCGAATGGACCGGTCCGGCGAGCGGAGCGAATCGACCAGTCGGCGCAGCATGGCCCACACCAGCTTCAGCGACCAGGTGAGCAGCTTGCCAGAGTCGGAGAGCAGCACCAGGAAGAGTGGCGTGCCGACCAGCGCGTACACCATGGTGATGGTGCGGCCCAGCGTGGTGGCCGGCACGATGTGGCCGTACCCTGTGCAACGGTCACGTGGTCACGCGCAGGGGCGGAGCTTTGCGAAAACGATTGGGCAGTAGAAAACGTTTTTCATGCCATGCATTCAAGTCACCGCTCATAGGCTCCATGTTAAACCTCAGCAACATAAATGGGGTGGGGTAAACACAGATTCAACAGTTCCACCTCTGATCACTTTGTCACGTGGAGTTCCATCCTATGTGTGTTCGTGGTGTGTGTTCGAGATGCGTGTTCAAGGTGTGCGTATGTTCAAGGCGTGTGTATGTTCAAGGTGTATGTATTGTCAAGGTGTATGTATGTTCAATGTATATGTATGTTCAAAGTATATGTATGATCAAGGTGTATGTATGTTCAAGGTGCATGTTCAAGATATGCAAGTTCAAACATGTTCTCATCCAAGATGCATTCTCTTCTCATTCAGCACGGCAATATTTCTAAATCCACAATTTCATGTCCTCTCGCTCTAGTTTGGTAGCTGTTGGGTAGTTAGGTAGGGTATAAGTTGGTCTCCGGACATGGAAACCGAATCATACAGCTGTCTGCTCCACCGATGCAAGTTGTCACGCCGAGGTTTTTGACTACCAATTATGGCCCGATCCATGCGCTGTGATGTTAACCGATCATGTTTACAGTAATATTGTTGAAGGGTGGTCTGCAATTCTCGATTACTGACCTTTGACATTTTCCTGGTGTTTTTGTTTACAGGATTTTTTTTTCAAGAGCGAATCTTCACGCGAATTGAGCCATTTGAAATAATGCAAGATACCCAGTTTCCGAAAGTGATTTATTTGAAGAGATAATAAGGTGAGGAGGATGTGAAGCATCCGCTTCCGTGCGACCACTGGCCTTTCGCCTGCCTTTCAGATACTACTGGGTACTACTAGACACTGCTGGGTACTACTGGGTATTACTTGGTACTGATATTTGCCACTGGCTCCGGTGTAAAGTCTGCCAGAGTCGTTGATTTATGAACGTTGTTGGCACAGAGGACGAGAGTGGGGGACAACACATGGAAAACATGAGCTGCCTTATATCCAATGTTGGAAGATGGGAAGAGGCACCCAATCGGATCCTATGATGAAATTGAAATTGTTTGGGAGCCAAGCGAACTTTCAGGGACAAGATACCTCTCCAACGTACACAAAGCGACACATATGGCCTCTCAGTTAAGAATGCGTTTGATGCATAGAATGTATTTGATGCATTGAAAAGCATTTAAGGTGTGAAGTTGTTTCATATGTGAACCATTCTTATCAGCTTGACTATTTGGTTCAACTGCAGAAAGACATAAAAGCAACAACCATGCTATCCTGAATGATTAAGAATGCACTTTCAGGGTCTTGCTAAACAGGCACTTGGTTACTGGCTGTGGTCTCTGGAACCTCGTGTTGTCTGAACACAACTACGACATTATTTCGTTGAATTTTGGTTAAAAATTCACTCCGAAATGTGGTTGAGCATACGTAACCAATGTAGTAAATTATTTCCAACAATAATTCGCGTTGAAGTAATTCAACCCGCAGCACAAATGTGCGGTTAACGTCGTCTTGTGCCCCATGGTTAATGAGATAGAAGGCAACAAATTTAACAAAGCAGTACTCACCAATGGTCGTGATGATTGTTCCGCTATAAAACCAGCCCGACCAAAAGTCCCACTGCGGGCTGGTCCTGTAGAGACCGCTTTTTACCCGATCCACCAGGTCGGCCTCGAACTTCTGAACGCGTTCCTGAACCCGTACCCGTAGGATAACGTTGACGTGACTCAGAAAGAGCCGACACTCGTCCGATACACTCGCTTGCTTCAATGCGTCAAATGTCAACTGGTGGTCGCCCTCGCTGGCGTTCGTGCACGACGAGTTCGCAAACAGCTGGTCGACGATGTCGTCCACCAGCATCCGTCGCAGCGCCACCGATCTGCCCACGAGCACACCGTCCACCGGATATTCGATGGCCTGAAAGATCAGCGAGCCGATCACGCAGTAGGCGAAGATGATGCCGAAGAGGATGGTGACGTTGATCCAGCGGCTGGTTAGGCCGGAGGCTCGACTGAGCAGCCATCGGCCCGACGACGCGCTGCCGCCACCCTCGTTGGGCCGGTCCGCACTCTGTTGGCGGACGACACCCCGCGCCGCCCGGACGGCGGTGTCGGACGGCGACCGATGGCCGCTGTCGTCCAGCTCCGGCTGTCCCCGCAGCAGCTCACTCACCACGGTGACACGCAGTCCGTCCCGGTACATGGCTCCCGGCCGACGGCTCACATCGCGCGCCCGACGGGCCGCCACAGCCGCCGCACTCGTCGCCGCCGACAGACAATGACGCCGACTGGCGACGGTGCCGACGCGGCCCGGAACGTTGCAGGGTATTGCCTCTAGGAGGGATGGGGGTGCGAGGAGTGGCATCACTACGGCGGACGGTAGAGGGTACTGTCTAGACGTCGTCGACGTCGGGTTCGCAGCAAGACAGGGGCAGTTTGATTCGATGTGTGGGGTGTTCACGCAGGAAGAGAAAACGCAATCGCTTAACCGGCTAAGTGCATTTTTGACGATGGCACAACAAAGCATTTCACATGCTTTCAAGTCACTGTTTCATTGCGAATAAAATTCGCGCAATGCTAACCTGATGTGTTTTTGCTCACGCAATTTCACCCAACCCTAGACTTCATTAGAAATCAAGACACAGTTCGCTGCGAGATAAATTGGCCATAACGCATCAGGCTTTCGAAACCACAATGCCCGTAAACAGCTCGCGATGAATAAATGTTTTCGATGTTTATCCCTTCTATATCTAGGACAAAAAACAAATTTGACTTCCACAAAATTGTCTCCCACAATTACTAGCTCACAATCACACCAATATGACAGAGACTCCCACTTTGGTGGCACCCCACCAGCAACTTCTTGGCTTCCAAATAAATGTTGACACTGTCACGTGCAAAACAGCTGCAAGGAATGAGACTCAGCTTCGCTGTGCTTCACTTGTGCTTGCCGAATCATGCGGTGCTTATTTGCGAACGTATTTCCTGATGTCAATGATAATTACCCGAACTTCTATAAAACGTGAACAAATGTCGGTTCAAAATAGAAGACTGTCTTCTTTCCGATCGTCATGCTTACCGATGGTGGCCTAACAATCGTGTGGGTACACAAGCTTAATCACACAAATATAGAAATAACAAGTAAAAAAACGAACAGGACCCTACTGTTATCCCATCATGTGATGGTAGCACTATAGAGTCCCGGAGCTACTGAAGATTCTTTGCAGCATAGCAGATTCAAGTGAATGCACTCAAATTTCAATTGAGCGGACACCTGTAAACGATACGCCAAGACAAGCCATCAGATATAATTACCATCATTAGGCTCAAAATGTGACTTCAAATGTTCAAAAAAGCGTCGAAAGTCTGCATGTTTGTCACGGAGGGTCTGTGTAAAATTGTGATGGGCAGGAATGTTCCTCTTTTATTAAATCAATCTCACTAGTTTCTTGTAGGCAAAGGAGGGGCTCTCACATGGCACACATCGGAGGGGGAAAGACGGATTCTTCCCCTCCTTAGATCTCTTGGAAAGGAAATTAAGTTTGTAGGTACGTATCTGCAGATTTAATTTAATAACCCTAGGTTAATTCAGTGATGGCCATATGAAGCCAAACATGCTAAACAGTGATTATTTTGTGGTTCATGGCTTCCTTGCGAAATATTATCGAACACAAAATGTGAAAGCTGCATTTTGAATGTTGAAATATGTTTACGTTACCTGAAGTAGGATGCAGAAGCTAAAACAATGTGTGTGTGTGCTAAAATTATTAATGTGTTGAAAAATGGAAATAACTCTCAATGCGCTTCCCCAAACCATTCTACGTAAATGTAATGTCAGGTGACAACTAGTCTAATTGCCTGCTGAATAACGAGCGCCGTATAATATATTGAACCGAATTGCATCCTTAAGTGCATCAATAAGACGTTACGAACTCGGCATGGTAATTATTATAAATAGAACAGCACACTCTTAAGACATTCAAATTTTACGCCATCCAGTTTCATTGGAAGCATAAACTAAAATATATTCGCCGTGGCGCCCCGGGTGACGTGGTACGGTCAGTGTCATCAAAGTGCGTCCACGGAAAGCATGCATTCACGATCATTACCCTGCGCAATAAACGTAACGACATCGTAAACCGGCGACATCCGGCTGCGGTGGACCCGGTCGGTGAGCTGCGCCCGCGATACCGCTGTGGGGGCGGCCCGGCGACCCAGCGGTCGACTTTGCACCTTCGCAGTTCCAATATTTAGCAATGGATTTGGAAAATCGTGGCGCATGCCGTGCGCTTCTCACCTGACAACAAGTCATTCCAAATCAGGTCAACACCGCGCTCGAGGCTCTACGCCGTCCGTAACAACCTATACACTGGCCTACATAAAGAATTCATTGTCACACGGACGCATCATATAGTTCCCTCCGTGTCCCATCAAGAACGTACGTATTTGCAATGGTGTATAGCTAGTCGGCATGTACAAAACAACATGAAGGCGTATCCTTGAAATCACATTGATAGAATTACGAGTAGGACAGATATATATGTATGAAACTTAACGACTATTTAACAAGCAATAAATATGCGTGGAACTATGCAGATCAGGCGATTCCCGTTCTTCGCACACGCATTGCAGTGAACAAAAAAGTTAAAGAGGTTGATGGGATGGGAAGTAGGTGAGTAGAGGTGCACGGCAGTAACCGGCGCATGTTCATGTAAAGCTACCAAGTTACGAATTACCCTTCGGCTAGTGTATCGGTACCATTTTCAACTTCTCTTCTGCTAAGACGTAAAGCATGCCAACATCAACCGTATTTATTCCACATAATCACATGAAACAAACGCTGGATCAGCAACAGCGAGGGGATTTGCTCCGACCATTGCCGCTGGAGGAGACAAAACAGCACGATATTCGTCACAAATTTTTGCGTCAGGATCGTCGCAATGTGCTTTAGAAGTGAAACGCCGTCCTCACGTTTGCCGGTGAGGCGGCCCCACAAACGCCGAACTCCGTGGTTGTTTTGACTGGGTCGGAAATTGAACGGTGAGAGCCGCTCTACACCATTTTCTCGGTCTGATTGATCGTCGTCGTCAGCTTCCAGTCCAGCCTCTTAACCGCGGGCTCTGCAGGGGCCGCGTCGCCGTGTGCCGAACAGTACGCCAGCACGCGGCAACTCCGGCGAGGTCTAGCGTCTCTTGCCGCTCTCAGTGTTCTGTGGACACACACGGACCAGTCAGGTGTAGCCGCAGGGTCAGGCCACAAGTCTGGATCAGCGTGACACGACTGGCGTCGGCGAAATCCACGAATGCAGGTAGCATTGCTGCTGAGACTGGGATGCGAAGAGCCGTGGCATCCGTTGGCGTGTCCAGGACAGATCACAGAGGTAAACCGCACCGCCTCCAATTTTGATTATCTTCAGCCTATATCTTCAGCCCAGGCTGCAATTCTGACATTTTCAGTTGCAAGGTCGAAGCGGTCACGAAGTTTAGGTTAAAAACATTGTGAGGTCACGGAGAAGTTCATATAGAAAATCATATGAATCGTTTTAATTCTAGCAATCAGCTTAGCAAAGCTATGTACCATTCGAAAGCGTAAGATCTGCTCAATGCATCAATAAAAATAAGTGTGATCTTCTGTAGCAAACATTTTATCTCCTGACCTCGTAGTGTTCCATTGAACTAGTGGCCAAAAAGTTCCATATTTCGACATTTTTCATCTGTCAGCTGATCGGTGTCAAATAGTTGTCTATCGGATGACGCAATGCTTTTTTGTAAAGCTGAACCCACAGTGAGTTACAGAGGTTGACCCCTGTACATGGCAGTGCCGGCATCAGTTCAAGATAATGGTATCTTGCATGACTAGGAACATAGTCAATCTGGATGCCAATTGAAAGCTACTTGCCCATGGATCACGATGGTGATCTCAAGGACGCCAGTGGTCAAAAGCCACATGCGGATCAGTGGCCTGACCTCGAACCTCACATGTAATGAGTTTGTGTTTTTTGCAGAAGTGGTCAATATGGGTAATATTCTAACCCCTTTGATGACATCACGATAATACCAGGCTTATTTACATCAGAGGTAATGGTGGTCACATATGAGTCAGCGACCTGTCCTTAAGGTGAAGCTTGAAGTGTGTAGAAAAAGAAGGTATTCGACATGGGCGTCATTTGGGAGTACTTTGTTCGAAAAAAACAGCAAGGCTATGGACATGTCATACAAATTCACATATGTTACATTTGGATAATTTTCTCTGTACGAAATCACGGTATATGCCTGGTAGAATTTGGCCACGGTCTGATTTCGTGTTGCTGGGGCCTGTTGACGGGCCATCGATGCGTCATCGTTCCTCGGTCGTTGCCATTTTATGACGTTTTTCCGTGCTGGTGGAGGCCGCCACGGCCACGCACGTCCCCGAACAGAAATTGAACAGGAAAGTGGTTTGATTGTACGAGTCCGACGATATTAGTAGGATGTGCCCACGGGAAACAGGACGAAACTGAAGACACGAAATGCTTAATATAAAAACGGCCACTTTTGGGCAATCTTCGCGAATTGTAGGCCGCTTTTTAGGAAGGGTGTAAGTATATGTTTCAAATCCAACAAACATATCTAATGGAAACTGTAAGATAGGAACGGCAAGCATGTTACTATGCTTCGTGATGCAGTATTGCAGCTGACCCCACGCAACTTTATCGCTCAGGAACAATCACAGTAATTTAAGAAGCTGCGTGACTATCTCTGACAGTGAGGCTGTCGCGGTTGGTGTTTCTCTTTTCCGATTGTTTTAATTCGTTATCCAGGATGCGTCTCAAAGTTTTAATTGGCATAATCCTCAATTCACTCTTCATCCGATACTGGTGCGCACCAGCGATTCATACAAACACCTTTACGTGGTCTAACTCCTTAACAAAACACGGCTGCAGTGGCAGCGTTCTGGTCTGCGTTGATTCCTTATATACGGAAATGTACTCCGAACTGCAAAAGTCCACTTTTTATCCGTTAGTTGCGCTGGGCACAATAAAACATAACCATAATTTTGTTCATATTTGTAGCCACCAGAAATATTGGGGTATTAGATGAGAGTGGATTTTGTTTTGGAAAGCGCGCACGGCAAAAATGTATGTGATAGCATTGGTAGGTCTGCTGAGTGTGCGGTTTTTTGCGTCAGCCCCCAACGGCCATCAGATGGTGGAATCGTAACCCTTCAGCATTGCTCGAAAGCTGTGAATCGCGCCTCAACACTTCGATTATGTACTTCTTTGTCTTAACGTCCGAAATGTGTGATGTGGCCTATCAACCTACAGCTCGATTACGTGAATCTCTTCTCATGAAGAGCATGAAGACACTTCAACGCTTTGTACCGTTAGTTAGGGAGACCATGATGGTGGGTATAATGATATATCTGCGTAAGTCGACCACTGTGTACTCCGCGTCCGTAACTGACATGTACGATTCTGCCTCGAAGAGTGCTGTGTTGAACTTTTGAGGTGCATGCACATGATGTACACATGCACCTGCACGTTCATGATTCGCCTTCAGCAAAATGTTCCGGTAGCTGAAATGCGTTGTGTGATTTCAATAGTTTTCCTCATAAATGAAAGCCAATTAAGTAATTTTTCGGAGGCGAACGGGGTTCTTCACTGAACTCAAATCTTCATTCCATGGAGATTTGAATGCATACTCATGTGACTTCTGCGACTTCACATAGCGGTTTTTAGCACTGCCGTGCTCTTTGAACAAACTTTTCAATGGCACCCATTCCAAATACTTCCAATAATGCACATTCAACCTTCATTTTGAAATCAGGTCACTGACCTATGCGTGACACCCGTGACCTCTGATGCACTTACATTATTTATACTGCTATTAAATTGGTCACCTAGTTGACCTCTGCCAGCTAATTTGAGGGTCAATAGCTTCATCGCATGCCAAGCCATTCCAAAAAGAAGCAGCAGCAAAGCAACAATATGCACAACTCCACGGCACGCAATTTGCATAGTTCATCGATGGGCGTGCAAATTGTTTGAATATATACCTAGTACGCCATGTAAATTTGAATAGTTGTTGTCGTTCATTATATCGCCCCTATACTACAATATAATGCACTTTCACACGTATGTCAACTGCACCGTAGATGCAATTGGTCCGGCCGAACGAAATGTTCACAATTCATCTTCAACCGTCTCCCAAAGCAGCATCAGTTGTAGCTGAGACTGCGTAACAATTAACATCCCAACTGGCTGTTAATGGCAGGTGGTGCACCCTGCAGCATTAATGTTGAGTGACCTACGTCTGAAGTCCTTTGTGAGGCGTACAGTTGTGGACAGTGACGGCATGCATGTTCGGAGCCGGTTATATTGGGCGGACTCTGTTGTGTGTGTAGTTACCGTTGCCATGGTAGCGAGCGTGGTACGGCCACGCCATCATTGTGGTTTGCGGTTACAATGTGACATGCAACTCAATGCACGCACTGACGGCGAGGAAAACATTGCCATTGCCATAATTACAGAGTGACAGGAACATGAAAGATAGAAGATAGGTTGTCCAGATAGAAGCAGGAGCCAGTAGGCACATTGGCGTGGAGAGACACAACATTGTGTCAAACAGGCCATCTTGAGGGAGAGGCTGGAAGTCGATTTGACGTGCGACCAAGTGCTGTAGTCTAACGAACAAATATGACGAACTAAGAAAAACATCATACTTGGAGCATCACTAGAATAAAAATAAGCTTAAGCATGTATAAAACTGCAAGCACGAAATGGATCCCACGTTTAATAGAATCGCTTAAAACAGCATTCACCACGTCGGACATTCGAGAGCTTGGTCCATGGTTCCATTGCCCCCTCTTGGATCCGCCTCTAGGAAAGAATCGCTAAAAACGCTCAGTGTATATATCAACATATATCGTCTAGAGGTATCGCAGAAAACGACGGCATTTGGCACGTTGTTATTCGCCAAACCTCTACGGACTGACATCCGTACATAACATAATTATTATGTACCAGCCGGCGAAATTGTCTGACATCAGCTCATCTTTGTTCAAATACTCATTAAGATCGCTACGCATACATGCAAACAGGGCCACTACAGGCAACAGGTGTACCACCAAATATGTGAGCGTGTGTTTGAAACATGCCTTCACATTTGCGTACAGCGTCTCTGTGACTTTGTCTGTCGGAGACTTTAAGTGAGCATCGACATGAGTCCAGTACAGTCGAAACACCATAAAAAGCATACGGAATCGAAATTTCGACAAGGTATTTTGATATTTGGTATATTTAACTACGTCCACACTACGGTGCTGGTGGCATGTTTGTAGGCAGATATCGGACCGCGTTACACTGGCCTGCGCCACATTCTCTGGACATGCGAATTGTATGGTAGACAGTGTCACGGCATGCATGGTGGACAGTGCTATGGTGTCTATGGTGGACATTGCCACAGTATTAGTGCTGGATAGTGTCACAGTATTAGTGATGGGCTGTGTCGTGATATAAGTGCTGGATAGTGTCACGGTATTAGTGGTGGACAGTGCTATGGTGTCTATGGTGGACATTGCCACGGTATTAGTGGTGGACAGTGTCACAGTATTAGTGATGGGCTGTGTCGTGATATAAGTGCTGGATAGTGTCACGGTATTAGTGGTGGATAGTGTCACAGTATTAGTGGTGGACTGTGTCGTGACATAAGTGCTGGATAGTGTCACGGTATTAGTGGTGGACAGTGTCACGGCGCGGGTGGTGGACAATATCGCAGTATTAGTGGTGGATAGGGTCACAGCATTAGCGGTGGACCGTGTCATGATACAAGTGCCGGATAGTGTCACGGTATTAGTGATGGACAGTGTCACGGTATTAGTGGTGGACTGTGTCGTGATATAAGTGCTGAATAGTGTCATGGTATTAGTGGTGGATAGTGTCACAGTATTAGTGGTGGACTGTGTCACGGCATTAGTGGTGAACTGTGTCACGGCATTAGTGGTGGACGGTGTCACGATATTAGTGGTGGACAGTGTCACGGCATTAGTGGTGGACGGTGTCACGATATTAGTGGTGGACAGTGTCACGGTATTAGTGGTAGACAGTGTCACGGTACTAGTAGTGGATAGTGTCACGGTATTAGTGGTGAACAGTGTCACAGCATTAGTGTGGACACACAGCATTAGTGTGTCACGGCGTGGGTAGTGGACAGTGTCACGGCGTGGATGGTGGACAGTGTCACGGCGTGGATGGTGGACAGTGTCACGGCGTGGGTAGTGGACAGCGTCACGGCGTGGATGGTGGACAGTGTCACGGTGTGGGTGGTGGACAGTGTCACGGTGTGGGTGGTGGACGGTGTGGGTGGTGGACAGTGTCACGGCGTGGATGGTGGACAGTGTCACGGTGTGGGTGGTAGACAGTGTTACGGCGTGGGTAGTGGACAGCGTCACGGCGTGGATGGTGGACAGTGTCACGGTGTGGGTGGTGGACAGTGTCACGGTGTGGGTGGTGGACGGTGTGGGTGGTGGACAGTGTCACGGCGTGGATGGTGGACAGTGTCACGGTGTGGGTGGTAGACAGTGTTACGGCGTGGGTAGTGGACAGTGTCACGGCGTGGATGGTGGACAGTGTCACGGCGTGGATGGTGGACAGTGTCACGGCGTGGGTAGTGGACAGCGTCACGGCGTGGATGGTGGACAGTGTCACGGTGTGGGTGGTGGACAGTGTCACGGTGTGGATGGTGGACGGTGTGGGTGGTGGACAGCGTCACGGCGTGGGTGGTGAACAGTGTCTCGGTGTGGGTGGTGGACAGTGTCACGGCGTGGATGGTGGACAGTGTCACGGTGTGGATGGTAGACAGTGTTACGGCGTGGGTAGTGGACAGTGTCACGGCGTGGATGGTGGACAGTGTCACGGTGTGGGTGGTGGACAGTGTTACGGTGTGGGTGGTGGACGGTGTGGGTGGTGGACAGTGTCACGGCGTGGGTGGTGGACGGTGTCACGGCGTGGATGGTGGACAGTGTCACGGAGTGGATGGTAGACAGTGTCACGGTGTGGGTGGTGGACAGTGTCACGGCGTGGATGGTGGACGGTGTCACAGCGTGGGTGGTGGACAGTGTCACGGTGTGGGTGGTGGAAAGTGTCACGTCGTGGGTGGTGTACACAGTCGCGACATGATATGTCGCCAGGAACAGGGCGTGGGTGGTGACCGCAGCACACCAGGGATCGAGTCAGCTGTACTGCAATTGCAAGCAGCTGCGATCTTTTCGTGGTCATTTCCTGAACCGGGGTTCATTGTGGTGGACATGATAGTGGCATTGTGAGCAATATTTCTGAACTATGGGCTCGAATTTGAGCCAACACAATGCCTTGCCTGTAAATGCAGCCTGTCCACTTATCATTAGTCTAAAGTCGCGTGCAATATAACGATAAGGATCTGCATGCAAAGGAAAAATGGGATCACAGTACTCATTAGCCCCCAAAGGCAACGGTACGGGGCCTTCACGGTTGGATACGGCACACTATTCATTGCTATTGCAGTACATTGATATCAGACATGACGGTTTTCTACTGAGCAACCATCAGGTTTAGAGATGTGGGGCTGAGAATGCTGGGTACAGGACACCCTTCTATTGTAGAGATGTGTAGAGGAATTTCCTCGCAACTGTGCGAGGAGTTTGTGATGTCCGTCTTCAGCATAGGGCGTCTGAAGGAGCTCCAATGCGCCCAACGAATGGCGAGCAGCTTGTTCCTCCTGCAGGAGCGAAGGAGCGGTGGCCGCTCTATGCAGCCATTTTCTCCCGTGACTCAAGCGGATCAGTAGTGCATTACTGCATTGGGCATCAGCAATGCAGACATGTTGATGTGCGTGGGAATACAACCGGGCTGGTTTTCGGGACAGCAAACTCGAAAAAAGCCGCGGTGTGCCATAACTATTACCTCAGTAATGTCTTGCTCGCGCTCTATGAGTAATGAAACGAAACACCATGTCCAGCGAAATGTGGAAGTGAAAGACGTTGGTGTATTTAACTGGGTTACATGCAAGCCTATTTCTGTCTCAAGGTAGTAAATTCCCCGCATAGATTTGACATGACGTCGCAATGTCACATCTAGTATGCACACACCCGGTGTGTGCCGTCCCCTGGGCGCGGAGCTGGTTGACGGAACCGTGTCAAAAGTCGCTGCCGCTGCCGAGGTCTTGTGGTTGTTGGACGGCATGAACAGCCTTCATTCCATCCAAAAACAGAAAGTAAAGCGAATGTGAAGTTCTTTTCAGACTGAAAAAAAGCAACAACTTCTGCCACCACCGTCTTCTCAATGATGAAAGTTTGTGAGCTCATGCCAGTTCCCTATCCTCGACAAAAGCTAGTCAGAAACCTGACCTTTATTTTTCGGTCGTGCGCAAACAATGTCATGGGGACGCTCATGCACGTGCAAATGTGCTGGGCAGCTGCTGACGCGCTGTGGCAAGCCCATCGCCGGGAATTGCGCTTCATACGGTTGCCTGCTCTCTACACAGAGCGATGCTGAGTCATCGCCTCTCAACAACCCTAAGTCGTCGCCTCCCTCAACCCTGAGTCGTCGCCTCTCAACAACCCTGAGTCGTCGCCTCTCAACAACCCAGTACAAGTAGCCGCTGAAGCCGAGTCAGATTATCCTGGCTAGAGCCAGCCGGGCGTCTCTCGAAGGTGAGTCAACTCCCCGTGAGGCCGCTACCTAGCATATCACTTAGCTACTGATGTGTTGCTTACTGAACTCTATTCAGGCCAGTTGCCAGCTCTGGCAAATGGCCCGAGGAGGCTAGTGAGGTGACAGCGAGATGACCATGTCAAAGCATTGGCGGCACAACAAACTCCTAGTTACAGTTTCGTCAATTAATTTTAATTCCCAGATATGATGGTAGGCTCAGGGTCTAAAAAAATATTGAAGCATTGATAGTGATCTGGTAAAGCCACATCACAAACATTCAGATAACATGTCCTTGAAATCAATGGATCAAAGCAATGGACATCAAAGCGAAACTTAAATGGTGCACCTTGCTGACATCGACTATCATAGCAAACCACCAAGTACTATCATAGCATAGCCAACTTGCAAATACCATCGTAAACTATCAAATACCAGCATATCAAAACACCAAATACTATCATATCATAGCAAATTACTAAATACAGTCCAAACCATTTTTGATGACCTGTAAATGTTGTAATTACTGATGCAAAAATCCCACGGCAAGCAGGTGTAAAATATCTTAGTGTGATATTGCAGGCAATCTATGAATGGAATAGCTAATGCTTTCATATATTTTTCAGCCATGAACATTGGCGAACTTTTGACCATACGGTGGAGGCTGGGGGGGATTGGTGCCAGTATATCTTGAGTATTCATATTAGATGTTTCTTCAAAACATTTCTGTAGAATGAAAGGTACATGGCGTGGGTGTGCTTCTTTGGAGCTGATGATGCGTACAGTAGCTTCTTATGTCCGATCAGCATCCGAATACAAGCCCAGGTCAAATGGAAGTTAGCACAATGGCTGGTGGGCGGATCTTCAGCATAACCTTGGCTGGGGTGAAGCCCCAGAAATCGATCATTTTTCCATTGTCCTCAATTTTCCGTCTCCGACGTATCGATTGATGGAGCACTGCCTTCACTCTCCGCCGTACTGGCAGCACGATTCCATGCAACACGCACCTGTAATTAACCCTGGCTGTGAGGGTCAGACAAAGACACGGCAGCTGAAGACACGGCACGGCAGTTGAAGACACGGCAGCAGGACGGTCGATTTGAAGGTCCTGCGACACGCCAAACTCTCGGCTGCAATTCTTCAGCTGAATTCGGATTCCTCGGTCAGATGGTAGGCTGAAGGTCTAGGCATCAAATTCTTTCTAGCTTAGTGTATGCTTTGATCTAGTAAGGAAACTCTAGAAAGTATTCAGCTTAAAAACTCACAATTAGTCTCGTTCTATAGTGATGTTCAAGAGGGTAGCCGTTGCTGACACCAAGGACGATGAAGAACGCATGTCAGGCAAGGTTTAGGTTCCCCATAAGGCGAAGCTTCCTGCGGATGCGATGGTAGGACGCAAGCAGTGTGTTGCCCACCTTGGAAGCCGGGATGACAGCGTTGGTCTGGGCGACACTTCTTCTGCCTCGGTAGTACATCGGCTCCATCTGCCGTACATACGACAGACTGAGGCAGCAGCACACTGGGATGCAGCACGCGGTGATGAACACGCGCTCTACAGCAAGCTTGTACATAATATTTTGTAGCGTGGATTCGGCGAGACGCCTCCACAAACTGCCGGTTACATGTGGCCATTGCATGGATAATTTGGATTAGCGGAAGGAGCGTAGATACGCAACGAGACATTTACGAAAAATATTAAATAGGCGATTTTAAGCACCGATATGTCGAAAGATGTTAATCATGAAGGATTTAAGGTCCATCACGAAACCAACCGGTCGAAGTCCTTATTTTCAAGACATATTTTCATATTGAACAGTGCAAATTATAAGTTAGCATTAGCAGGGTACCAAACCATGGAGTCAAGACCTCCGATCCGCCCGGGATCTCTGGCCATGTAAACACCAAACGAAGGATATGTTACTTGTTCTAAACGCCGTTGGAACAGCAACAGCATCTTAGCATTGTTCAGGACATGCTGGTTCCTATCAGCAACATCTGACCAAGCATAAATTATCGCTTGATGCCGGCGCAACACTGTAGCAAAACACCAATCGAGCGGAAGAGCCTCACATGATCTACATCTCTACGCTTAGACATTTGTGGTTGAGCTGTTCATGCAGAGCAGAACAGTAATCAGCAAATTAATTATGTTTAGCTGTATAATGTCTAACATCATACCTGTTTCTCGCGGATGTCTTCTATCCTGGCGAGCAGGTCTTCCCAGAGCCTGGCCTCGACCGCCTGATTAGCAAGCGGCACGCCCATACCGCCATCTACGTCTTCACGGATCGACAGGTCTGACCTCTTGCGGCCGCAGCCTGAAACATAGGCTCCCATAACAATCTGCTGCAGTGAAAGGTGAAGTCCAGGCGCAGGTTCAGTGTTAGGTGGCAACATTGGTTAGCACTTTGCAAATAGGGAGGGGCAAGAGGTCAATGATAGCTGTAGTCGTTACATGCAGGGCCACATGTATGACGCTCGATTTCACCAGGCTTGGAGGAAGGCCCACGCAACCATTTCTTTTTAGCGCCTTTCTTTTCATGCCTCGTAATGCAGCTTTGAATGTAACTTCCCGATAAATAAAAGAGTCCACGAGTAGTCTCCGTCTGGGAAAACAAAGGTCCCCCCCCCCACCGAACCTGCTGCTGTATGAAACACACTTCCACAGGTAAGCACCAGCAGGTATGAAGCACACAACATCATCATTTTACAAGACGCTTCATCAATGTTGAACAATCGAAGTGATGCTGGGGGGTCGACAACAATACCCGCAGGTTCCGTGCTTATACACATTCATGTGCAGATGCGTCCAATGCGCAATATGAGCAATGAAACTCGCTGCCAATGCCTCAAGAACTTTAGCATTATGCAGTGTAGATAGACGGGAAGGGTGAATATGTAGATCTTTTAATGCACACTCGCTCCCTCCTCTCGGTATGAGGCAGTCGTTCATTATTTACCGCCCGAACGGTTTTCCCTGACACCTCGACAAGTGTGTTGCCATCCATGTTCTTTTTTTCGCCCCATCCAACGTGCAGCTGCCGAACAAGAACTGTAGGTCATCTGCACTGCGAGCATCCTCATAACATTAATCTAGCGCTACCCTTAATCGTCTTTTGTAACACTTCGGACACTAACTATTTTGACCATATCCGCCCTCATCTTGGGCAGAGGTCTCGGGCCTGGGAAAGTACTAAGACACGGACACGGTGTCTTAGTAGGACACGGTGATTATTTAGATGCCCAGAGACAGAGAGACAGAGATAGAGAGACATAGAGATTGAGGCAAGAGAGAGAGAGTGACAGAGAGAGAGAGAGAGAGAGAGAGAGAGAGAGAGAGAGAGAGAAAAAAAGAGAGAGAGAGAGAGAGAGAGAGAGAGAGAGAGAGAGAGAGAGAGAGAGAGAGAGAGAGAGAGAGAGAGAGGGGGTGAGAAGTCAGAAGAGCTGAGGCCGGACGAGGGTCAGGATGGCCTGGGAAATTTTCAGCCAGGGGCGCCCTTGGATGAGGTCCCTTTCAATTTTTGCTTAAGCCAGAGGCGTCCTCGGAAGGCAAAACCGACCGGCACACCTCCTGGTACTTTCAAAGTGGCTTTCCCTCCGGACATGTGCCTCCATGATGGTTCCTGGATCCGGCCCTGTCTCGACACTAAGCCGGAAGAAAGAATGGAATCCTCCAGCCGACTGGATATATCTTCTGCAGCTGACAGCTTACGTCTGCTCTAGTGAGACATTTGCATTCAAGTCCATAGTTAGACAGAAAATCAGAGGCGACACCAGGGTTTGATGACGGGTTAGGCATATGGCTCAGAGGTGGCATTTGCTATGCATGCATATGCGAAGGGGAGCAGAGGGACCACGAACTACTTGCGATGTTTAGCAATTGGGCATATGAGTAACATCAGACGAAAAGGAGTAGTTGCTGTTCAAGCCCACTTCGACAATCATTTTGTGGAAATGTTATGCCCGGCTTTGATGGAACATTATCTCATTGCATCAGCAGTTCAAAACAAATACAGTTATGTGCAAGTGTAGTTATGAACTCATTTAACTCAAAACGGCCCAGTGTTCTTGGATGCGGTACTTGCACTAACACAATTGTAAGTCTATTCCGCTTGGCTTTAGCTTTAGACAATGCACGCAATATAGTGCTGAATTCTGGTTTATTCTAAGACATTCTATCTTGTGAAGTTGGCTAAACAGTTCCTTTCAATTAAGCTTCTGCTTAGTCTCGTTTCTACAAACTCGAAAGTTGAAACAAACTCCTCGCGCAACGAATGTTTCCTCCGAAGGAGTCTCTCTGAGGAAATATGCCCACGCCACCCCATGAAAATACCTGGATCCACCCCTGTGGACAGATCCCTAGGTTACATAAGGGCAAGGGTGGGACAGGGCTGTAGCGTGCCATTACCAAACCCCGTTTAGTATGGTAATACGCTGGCTACGAAATACTGTAGTACTATCAATCATTTTAGCACAATTTCTGCCATCCACATGGTTTCGAAGTTCCCGTTTTAACCATTTTTGCTGTTCGCAGTTCGTTCTGCTGCCGAAGGGCACAGCTTAACGAGTCCACTATTCTTATTCCACTCATTGTGCAAACGTTCCAATTGCATGGGCTAACGCTAGAGCTTGCAACAAATTAAAGAACGCAATCTCAGGCACTGCGCCAGACCGCAAGTAAATGCAGCAGAATGCCAGCCACCCAGTGGCTTGTGGGGACGAGCGGCTCTGTTTTGATTAGATGATAAAGAAGTACAATATCTTTTTGTAAGAAGAGATTACGAGAACATGCATCAAGTAGTTCGGAATAAGGAATGGAGCCAAATGATTCAAGCCAGGTATGGGAAATGAAAAAAAAAAAACTAAAAGACTTTAATTATTTCACTTCATGAAAGAACTTGTATTATCTTGCACCTGGAAAGAACTTCAGGTCAGGCAGTCTAGTGGTTGCCTATGCTAGGAATATTTTTAGCCCTTGCAAGCCAATCAGATGCCCGCAACGCACAACGACACAGCGCTGATGGCGCTTCACACATCGA